>JAQGBT010005774.1:0-13687 GCA_034698585.1 Disparrhopalites patrizii
GACATGAAAAAGGGAGAAGGAGAGAGACATGAAAAAGGGAGAAGGAGAGAGACATGAAAAAGGGAGAAGGAGAGAGACATGAAAAAGGGAGAAGGAGAGAGAAACAAAAAAGGGAGAAGGAGAGAGACATCAAAAGGGAGAGAAGGGCAGAGACAAAGATAGAAGGAGAAAGACAGAGAAAGAGAGAGAATGAGAGAGAGAGAGAGAGAGAGAGAGAAATGACTAGGGAGAATAGAGACAGAGAAAGAGGGGGTTTCATGAACCCAGAAGGATTAGATCCGACTAGTTGACCCGATTTACGTACATATCCTCGCCTCATGGCCGGTGAACCTAAGCTGGCTTATTTGGAGTCCTGTCATTGAAACAAGCATATGAATTTGTTTGTGGCTCTCCTCAGGATATTTTAGCCCGTATTACACATGCATGTGTGCCTTTCCCCCGCTCTCTCTCTTTTGTCATGCTCCACATTATTTTACGGCTCAAATACACACACACGTACTCTTTTTCACGTTTCTATATGTATTTCTGTAGGCAGAATCATTTTTTTTTAGGTGCGGTTCGACCATCTCCACTTTGCAGGGGAAAAGTACATAAAAATGTGTACTTATTATGTACATATATGTAGTTAAAGGTATTGTGTAGAAATCCACTACCACACCTCTTGAAGATGGGGACTGTGTGGGACTAACTACATTGTATCCAGTTGAGTGTGTGTTACAGTAATTATACTTGTCCTATGCACTCTGATACGTATAAGTATATCATAAATTTTTATGTACGGGGCCACTCAACAAGGATCAAATAGGGGCCCTTGAGACAAACTTTTACGTGTGTTACTTGCGAGTATCAATGACAAAATAACTACCTATGTGCTAACATTTCATGGAAAATGAAATATGAGAAACGAATTTCTGCCTTTTCTGGTGACTTTGTCTACTTCTCTCAAATGACTTGATTATTTATTTTTACGATTGCAGTATATACATATAGGTATACGTTTGGAGGAATTTATGTATGTTAATTTAAAAGGATAATACATATTCCCCAGCATTATTGGAATTATTTCATTGTATTTGGAACGTCTGACTGTCCTCTTTTAGTCAAAATTTTGAATTCTGAATTTTTAAACTTTCCCAAACATTCACACATTTCATTTCTGTGCACTGCCTGGGATTGGGATAATATGTGTTCTAAATTTCTAGATTTTTACGTAATTGAAAATTTCATTGAATGGAATACTTCCGTGGGAATTTTTACAATAAATGGTCCCATAAAAAATGGACTAAACTAATCTCTCATGTAAGCCCATTAGAGGAGTTAAGGCGATGCATTCAATATTGTATTGAACATATTCAAGATGTATACGTATTTATATTTGAAATCATCCTACTTTTACTCTTTACGACGACATTTGAGTCACCCTTCCGTGTAAAAGAAACTGACGTACCTGGCAAATCACAAGGAGATTACCATCTCGTAAATATTGTTGTCCTTCGTGCGGCGGTCCCGTAATCCTTTGATCACAAAATGGTACGAGCCCTTTCTAGGGCCCAAGCCCTACTCACTCTGTAGTAGCTACTATTGGATGAAATTTATCGTTTGAGCATGAAGAAAGGGGTGTATCATGTATTTATGTATATGTACATGTGTGTATTTAAGTAATGCTTTTTTCGAAGGGGAGGAGGAGGAGGGATTTTTCTTTGAACTCCAAGCACGACAATGGAAGAGTAAATCGTGTGCGCGTATTTTGTAAATGTAACAATGTTTCAAATATAAATAATGCTTTGTAGTTTACTTCTTGCTTGTTCGGATGTTTTTCTCGCTATCTCTCTCTTTCAAGCCTTTATATCCATTTTCTGTTTTTCTTGGCCAAAGTGAATGGATTTTGAGTGTATAATGTCCTCCCGTATACAACATTTCTCCTCAATGACTGAATTATTCTCACTGCTTGGATGCATTGTGAACATTTTCCACACAAAAAGTAGATTACAATTACAAATGTTGAGAATCAAAAAAAAAAAAGTACAGGCCATGTCCCATGTTTGATTATCCCTTTATTTACTACATACTCCTCCTAACTACACTCCTTTTGTGGATTTTTTTTTTTTTGGTCTCCAGAAAATGTGGACACATCCGATTTCTGTCCCAAACATTTTTTTTCTTCATTTCGGTCCACCACCTCTTTAATAGGGGAAAATAACATGGGATTTCTGGGGTAGGATGTTACATAGCCGGGGGAGTATATACATAGCCATATGGATGACCCCGGAGGATAATTTTTTTTATGCTTCCCTCACATAATATTAATCCGATTTTGAGCTAGTGAATCCCTGTCAACCACGGAACAATTAATAGGGAACAAGTAAATAACATTATTCCTTCACCCCCTTTATGCTCCCATTTTCAGTGTCAACAAACAATTTCCAGTGACATTTGTTGGACCTCTTTTTGTTGAACCATTCTTGAACTATCATTCAATATACTTTTTACACTCGTAAAAATCCTGGTAGATCCCATAAGAAGGAAGGCCTTCTTCCAGCCAATTATTGCAGGGCTCATGAACATGGTATTCCTCTTTAAATGGCTCTCTGACGTGATAGCATTTTTGGGAGCAGCCATCATTTGTATGCAAAAAGTGATGTGTAATAGTCATGTCATTATGACAGAAAAATATTGCCAAATCTGCAGTTGCAACCACATAAATTTTCGTCATTTCAGCAGTTTTTCATCGCACCCTTTATTGCCTTTTTTTACACACGATGACCAACATTTGAACATAAAAGTCTTGTATATTACGATGTTTATTTTTTTTTAATGGTGTAAATCTGTACAGTAAATTGTTTACTCTCACAATACTTAATAACGAATGACTTTTAATGATAATAACTAATGAAACAATACCCTTTTTTTTTCATTTCTCGTAACTACCCTAGTAGTATCATTCACATACTTTTTTTCCCTTTAAAAATCTACATGGAGGAGGTGATTTCTTTTGGAGTCTAAAACAAAAATTCAACCACTACAACGAGATAATGATTGAAGCCACTCCTTCACCATTGCCTTGACTTTTCTTTTTAGCCGTCTGAACGGTGTAGGTTAACAATAGTTCTTCCATTTTTCTTCCCATTCAACTTCCACGCCCTTTTCCCTCCTAAAACGCTCCAGAGGCTTTTCAAGGGATGGTCGAGAAAGTCAATTTTTTTTTTCATCCTAAAAATTCCGTCGTGCTTCAAAGGGAAATACATACAGACTATTAGACTATCCAACCATTCACAACCTCCACTTTTACACTAGTCACTTTTTGATTCATGAATTCCTTCCCGTCAATTCATTGTTGTACTTACAATTAAGGGAAAAGGGAGTACATTTAACAAATTCCGTGGAGGGAAAAACTGAGAATCTTTTACAATTAATTTAGGTGTAAGTTTAAGCCGACCAAGTCATTCGTGACCTTTCAAATGCGGGGGATTTATAGTGGATTATTTTTAGACATTGCCTAATATGGACACTTTTAAAAAATCGATCTTGCATTTCATCATGGTTCCAAAAAATGATATTTTGAGTAAATATATGAAGATATGACTTCCAAATTGTATTTTTATAGTACATTTTAGTTAGAACTAGTTCAACTTGTAACTAAGTACAATTCTTGGATTAGAAAAAACAGGAGTTGATCGACATTTTTTAAAGCGTCCATGTACACGTATAGGACTGATATATTAGTATAGTACGGATTAATAAATTAATCATGTACATATGTATTAAATACGAAAATCACAATTTGAAAAAAAAAAAAAACAATCAAAGAAAAAGCGCCTTCGACATTCTTACAAATTACACGGTATACCTCTTAAGTTACTGCAAATATATGGATGCTAAAGAACTCCTCCTGCGCATTTCTTCCTAATTACAAAACGGACTGGAAGTAGCATTTAAATACAAATATCTGTATTGAAATATCGTCGATGAAGTATCAAATGTGATCACCTCCACCGCTCCTTAATTTACCAAATTATTATCTCCATTTTCCCTAAATTCCCAAAGTGATCAGGTGCCATGCTTTAGCATTAAATATGATCAACGACGTCCATTCAAGGCCAAGTGGAGATGATCCCTACTTGAATTAACCCCCACTGGAGATACTCACATTTGATTCTTCACCAACTGATATTAACAATTTATATATGTATATATACAGTCGAATAATTTTGAGCATATTGTTCTATGGTCAAGTTTTGTTGGTAAAAATGAAATAAAATATTTTATTTTTACACGCAATATTGTCCATAACACAAAATACTCTAAATTTATTCGACAATATACAAACGCAAACAGCACTAGAATTTTAATTGAATAATGTGCCTAAGAACGGATTTAAGAACGTATTTAAGAACGAACTTAAGAATGCATTTCAGAACGCATTTCAGAACACATTTCAGAACGCATTTCAGAAAGCATTTCAGAACGCATTTCAGAACGCATTTCAGCACGCATTTCAGCACGCATTTCAGAAAGCATTTCAGAACGCATTTCAGAACGCATTTCAGAACGCATTTCAGAACGCATTTCAGAAAACATTTCAGAATGTTTTGAAGAACGCATTTAAGAACGTTTTGAAGAACGCATTTAAGAACGTATGTACGAACGTTTTGAAGAAAGTATTTAATAATGTATTTAAGAATTCGTGCCGCTTAGTTCCCGTTGAAATTCAGAAGAAATACAAAGGAAGTTTCCAGAAAAAAGATCCTTAAAAAAAAAAGCATCCCTATATGCGTACATGAAAAAAGTGTCTAAATGTGAAATAATAGGAAGATCTTAAAACGAGGGGGATTGCTCATTAAAGAAGGGCCAATTTAGTGAAGGGATGATGATGATGGTGATGATGATGGGTGGTGTGTCCGATATGTGTTTGATGATGATGATGATGAAGGAGGAAAGGGCTGATGAAGGTCTGGGGGTTGTGATGTGATAGGAGGGTATTGGTCGTATTTCCAGCGGGGGAGAAGGGAGGATTATTATTCCCAGAGCCCGGGTTGGAGTTGGGTGAATGGTAGGAATTGGGGATCGCTAAAGGTTGTCGGAGGACCGAGGAGGAGGACATGGACGACGGATTGGGTGAAACACTAGACAGTCTATCGGAGGATGAGCAGGGTGAGCTGGGTGCATTGGGTCGGTGTGAGGGGGACTCATGCAGCTTGCGCATATGCTTCTTCAAGTCAAAATTCCGACAGAAGCCCTTCCCGCACATCTTGCACGTGAAGGGCTTCTTATCATTGTGGGTGTGCATGTGGAAGGTGAGGTTATAGATCTGGTGGAAGGCCTTATTACAAATGCTACACTTGTACGCCTTGTCCCCACTGTGGGTCAACTTATGATTCTTGTAATTCCCCTTCTGATGGAACCCTTTCCCACAGTACTCACACACGAAGGGCTTGTAGCCGTCGTGGATCCGAATGTGCGTGTTGAGGGTGGAACTCCGGTTGAAGGCCTTCCCACAAGTCCCACATTTATGGGGCTTCTCCGACGTGTGAATGATCTTGTGTCGACAGAGGGTGGAGGCTTGACGGAAGCCCTTCCCACACACCTTACAAATGAAGGGCCGGGCCCCCGTGTGAACGGGCATGTGACGGGTGAGATTGTAGTGGGCATTGAACACCTTCCCACATTCCAGGCATGTGAAGGATTTCCCTTTGTTATTATTATTATTGTTATTATTGGAACCCGTCGTCTGGGGAGAAGTGGAGCCGTAGCTCTCATTATTGACGGAGTCATCCCGACTTGGAGGTCGACTCAAGGGGGAGGAGCATTCCCCTTCTTTTAATAGAGGATCCTCCCCCAACAATAACTCCTTCTTCCCCTTCTTCCTCTCCTCCCCGTCCAAGGAGGAGGAGGATAGGAGAGGGGAGGAGATCTCCCTCTTTCTCATGGAACTACCACTACTACTCATTCCTCCTCCATCCAGGAGGAGGAGTCGATCCTTGGTCAATCCATTGGATCTACCTGGAGACAGTCGATTGTGATGATGATGATGATGATGATGGTGGGATTTCATACTCAAGGCTCCTCCAGAATGGCCTAGGAGCTCATGAGCAAGTTGGAGATGGCGATGAGGAGGGATGGGAGGAGTCCCTGGGATTATTTCCGAGGAGGAGGAGGAGGATGTTGGTGCTTGTGCCGGTGGTTGTTGAGAATTGGCCGTGGAGGAGGTGGAGGATGATGAGGAGGCGGATAAGGCGGCTAAGGACTCATTTTGATGATGATGGCTATTATTATGAGGAGGATGCGGAGGAGGAGGAGGAGGAGGAGGATGATGATGAGTCACGTGTTCCGAAACGGCTGTATTGGTGGATTTACGGTGACTACCCGCATGATGATGATGATGATTGGGATGCTGATGTTGATTTTCAGAGCTCCCCATGTGTTTATTTGTGGGAGGGACATCGGTTGGGGGGAAGTGTCGGAGGTAGGCGGCGGCGGCTGCGGCGGCTGTTGGTTGTTGTTGGTGTTGTTGTTGCTGTTGCTGCTGTAACTGATTTTTGGCGGCAGTGATGTAGGCCGCATACAAAGAGGGGGTGAAGGGATGGGGATGTGTACTCAAGTAATGGGATGTATTTGCTGGAGTCGGGTAATAGAAGAAAGGATACTGGAGGAGGAGATCCGAGGCGACCATTCTCTCAGTATATTGACGTAAATTCGGCTCACACATCACATGGGAGGGGACATACTTACGGAAAGCTGACTCCAACCCTTCAGGTGCACCATTCCCATAGTTCAAAGCCAGCACCTTATTGGGATTAGATTGTGGAGGAGAAAATGGAGCTGAGATTGAATCATCTTTTTCCGATTCTCTCTTTGGTGTTGGAGGACGTCTTTCTCCTCCTCCGCCGCCTCCTCTTCTTCCCTCAGTCATTGATCCACCACTACTTTTCCCTTTCCCTTTCTCTTCCAAGGAGGATGACGGTTGGGATTTTGGGGATGAGGTGGAATTATTATGATTATTATTATTTTCCCTCCCTACATCCAGTGGATCTTCCTCCTTGATTTTTTTCCTTTGGGATTTATCAGGGATATAAGCTTTCTCTCGAACACTTTCATCCTCATTGTTGTTGTTGTTGTTGTTATTAGTGGGATTCTGTTTATTATTCCCCTCGCCGGGAGTACTCACATTCCTCATACTATGTCGGTTGTTCCCAGTCCCTGGACCCGTCTCCATGATCTTGGCAATGGAGAAGGTGAGGAGGGAACTTTTGGTTGAGCAAATCTTCCCTCCAAATTTGGTGGAGTCGGGACTCTCCGTGACGGGGATGGAGGATGAGCCATGATGAATGAGGGCATCCCGGGATTCCTTGAGGTAGAAATCCATTGGGTGGTGACCGTCCGGCGAGTGGCAATGATTGTCCATTTTCGTCATAATAAAACCTGAGGAACAAGTTATTGAAACATTAAATTTCAAATATATGCGTAGATATATTGCTTTAAAAATAAACATATTCTCTACAATTTCTCTAAAAATACAAGAGAGACACGTAGCCACAAATATTCACCACTCTATTTTGACATCATAATTCGGGTTAATACTCCCGTTCTTTTACCAAGTGCGATTTCCCCACCAAATCTATGGCATGTGGGGCTGGGGAAACGTTATCAAACCAGTTCCAAACATTTCAAAAGGGATTTCTTCCCTCTCCCACCCCCACTCAAATGACTGGGGAGGGTCGTAATGAGTGGAGAGAAAAAACTCACTTAAACCTCTCAAGCCCCTTCTTGGTCGCTCCCCTCCCTGTATTAATCGTGTGAGGGGGAGGAAGACAACTTATGTCTAGTGGTGTGCATTTAAAGATGTTTCAACGAGTTCGAGGAGTCAAAAAAAACTGAGGGTTTCTCCCCCAATCCAGAATCAAAGGACGGAGGACGAAGGAAAAAAGAGAAAGGACGGGGAAATTGAAAGAGAAAGATTGGTGAAAATCCAATGAATGAAGCGGGTGGCGTTTCCCATCAAAGTCAACCCATTAACAATCACGGAGTATTCGGACAATCGAATTTCTCTCTCTCTCTCTCTCTTTCTCTCTGTCTCTCTTTCTCTCTCTTTCTCTCTCTCTTTCTCTCTCTCTTTCTCTCTCTTTCCCTCTCACTCTCTCTCGTTCTATCTACCTTTCGCTCTCTCCGTCTTTTTCTCCCCCTCTCCGTCTCTCCCGTTTTGTCTCTCTCTTTCTCCCTCTGTCACTCTTCCCCTAGCTCCCTGATGGAGACAGAGCACGTCCGTCCCCATACTATTAGATAAAGGCGGGTTCCTCCTACGCTCTTTTACCTAACTCCCCAAACCCCTACATTATGTCCCTCTCGTATGTCTGTATAAGGCACACAAAATGCCAACAATGGCTCCCCCGAAAAACCATCCCCAAACCACAATTGTGGCTGGGCGAGGGAGGAGGATCAGAACATACAAAATGTCATTTCCCACACTCATTATTTGAATCTGTTGGAGAATGACAAAAACGGATGACAAGTTCTTTGAGGGATTTTGTTGAGGAGTGGTGGAGTAGTGAGCAGTGCCCCGTTTAAAGTCCTACCACTGCCAATAGGTCCTTGCATTTTCGCGGAATAACAATGCACCCTGGCTTTTGTGAATCGTTTTAGAAATTGTTCCCAACTCACGGGGGCAACGTCGACACATCCCGTCAAATACAGGGGGGTGTACTTTTTTTTTCGGTACTCAACAACCATCGCAGTAGTAGTAATAATGACGTTTGTAGCAAGAGTCTTGCCGAGGGAATTCTGTAGGTACCGTATATACCTTATGTATATACATTGTCTATATGTAGGCATGTATACACTCCCTGAGAACAACATGATCAACCTTGAGAATGCATAATAGGTTGCAATCTCGCAGGAGAGCAAACCCTGAAAGTATGTAAGAGATGAGAGAATGCAGATATATGAGGCTATAGTCCTTCATGGAGTAGTATAGAAAAGATAGGGAGGGATATAATGTACATATATATTCATATGTGGATATATACAATACATTATATAGACGGTGTATACATCCCCCTGCGGTGACAGGAGGTTTTCTTCTCTCAAATGCAAATGTTGACTCTCTCCAACGATCTCATTGACACTCATAATTGTAGTGGGAGCACCATACATATGTATACGTAGGTGGTTTCCCCTTACATTACTTCCAATGTAGGTACATACTGTACCCTCCAGTTGCAGTTTGATATCATCTACAACTACGACTAGAAGTCCTCTTCCAGGAAATTTCGTTCCAAGACCGTGTTTACCCAGTGGAATGGTCATTTCCGTACTGCATGCAATAATAATTCCAGGTGAGATTATCCCGGCTCATGTCCGTGGGACATGCAAGGACCATCCAGGGAATGGAGTGATGGGGGTGCACCATTCCTAGGACTTTCCCTTATGTCACCATCTTACAATTGAGAGAGAGAGATAGAGAGAGAGACAGACAGAAAGAGAGTATTGTCGGAGGCACTGCGTGTCTTCTGTGAGTGTGCCCTCATTCCCTTTTTGTGACGCACTTGAGAACGTGTGCATTTCTAGCTGTAATAAGTGATGGACTTTCAAGCACGATGAGTCAAGACATCAGAGAGCGAATGAGAGAGAGAGAGAGAGAGAGAAAGAGAGAACACTGAATAAATACGGGGACAAGTGCTATTTCCACAGAGCCTCATCACACCCCCGCAAACGGACATCACATATCCGGTTATAAGCTGGAAAGCGCGAGGGACAACTCTTCCACTAACTTTCGCAATGAGCCCATAGAAAGGGAGAGGAAAAGGGCGTGTCAACAGAGAAATGACTGAGGAGACGAAATAGAGAAAAACGGGAAATAGAAGCGTAAAAGAGAGACATTGGGAAGCTAGAGAAAAAGAGAGAAGGAAAAGAAGGAGGGAGAAAAGGAAAAAAGAGGTGAAAGGATAAGGAGGCTGGAGCAAAAGGAAAAGGAGAAAGAGAGAGAGAGAAGGAAAAGGAGAAAAAGAGAAGGAAACGGAGGAAAAGAGAATGAAAAGGAGGCTGGAGAAAAGGAAAAAAGACGAGAAAGGATAAGGAGACTGGAGAAAACGGAAAAGGAGAAACAGAGAAGAAAACTGAGGAAAAGAGAGAAGGGAAAAGATACTGGAGAAAAGGCAGAAAAAGAGGCAAAATGCCAAAGAGAGAGAGAGAGAGAAGGGAAAGGAGGCGGGAGAAAAGGGAGAAAAAGCGGCAAATGAGAAAGAGATAGAAAAAGAAGGCAGAAGCAAAAGGAGAACTAGGGATTGTAGAAAAATAGAGCCAAAGGGGAGAAAGGAAATAAAAGAGAGATTCGGAGGACAAGTCTCAGAGGAATTATGCCTCTTCCAATTAATACCCAGCCTTTATTGTTCTGCCCGACTCCTGACAGGCCTCTTCCATTCTCAGGGGGTCAGTCTTTCTCCTCTCTTGAACGAGAAGCTCTCCATAATATCCTCCCTCCTCTTGCCTCTTGTTTATTTTGTACTTTTCCAATTATTTCAATCGCTCAGTCAAAATTAATTTGACTTTTCCCCGGGTAGCATTGATCCACACTGTGTGCATGAGACGTTCATGTCTTTTTTGCTACCCCGTTAAAAAACGAATATTTTACGGACAAGGGAAACTGTGTACAAAGGGGAGAAAAAAAAGTTTAAGTGGTGTAAGATTACATTGTTATAAGCATCCCCCTGAGCACTTCTATGGAAGATTGTCTTTTCACCCTCCTTCCTTGAGAGTCCTCCTCCCCTCTACAGTTTCCTACGCACAAGTCACGGAAATGTGTGGCGGGCAAAATGAATATTAAGAAAGGTCAAACGTCCCAAAACCTTGAGGATTTTACCCCAGGAAATGTTGTGAAGACGCATATTTTAAGGGTCGTTAAACACTGTAGGGACCACCTTAACCCCCCACCCCCGAGGGTGAAATGCATCATATAGGGACATTCTAGAATAAAAAAATCTTCTTTATACATATTAATATAATTTAGTAAACAGTTCGCCTTTTGACCAACATACATCCGTAACTTTCAAGAAAGAATCCATGACGACACATTCTCATGGAATTCTCCCGGCAAATCTAGCTGGAAATGGAGGAATCATTAGTCATTTTGAGTTGTGTCAAGAGACGGGAGGAGGGACAGGGCAAAAGACAGACAGAGAGAGAGAGAGAGAAAGACAATAACGAAGGGGTTTTACCCGGATTTTCTCCCCTAAAACCTACTACTGAAATAACCCTTGAGGCTGTGTTGACAGTGAAGTTTTTTTTTTCCCTTTCCTACAAAAGCCTGAGAAATTCAAGTGGGTCGTATGTCATGAGAGTGAATGACTTTGAGCTCATCTCCACTTGGCTTGATAATGCCCTGGGAGGGCAAGATGCCTCCGTCCGTTCATGGCACGTACACCGTCGACTACTTACACCTATAAAAGGGACCGAAATCATTCTTCTTCTCTCTAGATGGACGAATTTTTCCGAGCTTTGCAAATGATATCAAGGATGATGCAGACAAGAGAGAAGGAGAGAGAGTAAAAGAGTTGAAGAAGGACCCAGTCAAACGACTCCATTTTTTGTCTCGAGTCTCGAGATCAACGTGATAGAATGTCATAGGAGCAGCTTCCCACTTCACCCCCAATTTTTCTTCTTCCTCTTCCTCTTCTCTGTCCATAACAATGTATTTGTACAAGGGCAGGATGCTCTCCTTTTTCCTCCTTCCTGTCTTTATCACTTTCTCCTCTCAAGTGCCCGCAGTCACATGTGACTCCTTTTGAAGCTTTTGTTCATTCTTATGCATGTAAGGCCTTTTTTCTGTATTGTAGAAGGAAAAAAAATAGTCTGCAACTATTACCGTATGACCTTTGCCCTTTCATGGTCCAGGCTAAAGGTCACAGCTTTTACTCTACAATATCCACTTGCACCAACGGCTGCAGTGCCTTTCTGGTTACCTAACAAATAATTCTCTCTATAAAAAATAAAACTACCATCTTTTTCGGATCTTTTTTAGAAGGATTTTTTAGGACAATGTACAACGGATCATTTCTGTCCCTATAGACACTCATGACTTTCTTGTGTCGATAAAATGGAGGACATTGACCCTTCCACCATGTTACTGCTACTCCTTTGACAGCAAAATTGAAATTTTTAAATGCGCAAGAGACATTCCTGCGGATAATTGAGTTTCCATATCGGAAGTGTCATGTTTTAAACATGTGATTATACAACGTGGTACAGAATCCCTTGAAAGAGCATGCCGCCAAGCATTAGGATTAAGGAATTGCTTCTACTTAAAAATATTCAATGTTTGCAAAAATTAAAATATCGATTGGCATAGGATCAATATATAAACTGCCACTGTGCATGAAATGCCACGGAAGAGACTAGCAATAATGACAAATGATGATTGTACATAATAACTACCCAGCAAGTATTCGTAATGGTGGTTTGTGTAGGTGCTAAGCAATTACAATGCTTGCACACTCAAATCGTTGTGCGTTGATGAGTAATAAATTATCTTTTGAGGCCGTTAAAAATTCTTTTTCTACTGGAGGAGAAACAATGTAATTATTGACAATGACTAACACCTGTTCCCATCCATTTATTCATCTAATAGTCAATGTCTTGGGGGTGTCTGTGTATCTATTACAAAAGCAAAAAACTGTCCGAGTGTGGCGAATTCCGCTACTTTTCCCACACATCTTTTTAGTACGGTTGGGGCAATATTTTAAAAAAAATCGGTAGGAGACGTTCAATAATCACGGGGGATTTTTACTTAAATTTCTTTTCTGCCATTTATCCCGAAATTATTTCTTCCTAACAGAGATACATGCTTTATTCACATGGGCAGAATGTACCGACACGTATCAGTTATTAGTGGTAGAATTACAAGATATAAAATAACTTGCCTTAAGGACTGATAAAAAAATTAACTAAAATGTGGCACAAGGTTCAGTCTTTCCCAAGCACTGGTAACTCCTTCAAATCGTCACAGATTGGAGAAAAAGAAAAACATTTGGTGTTGAAAGCACATTCTTATTTGCGTCACAACCTGTACGTTTTCATGATGCTCCTATCATATCTGCAGTAATGGTATACCTATAGGTATGAGAGAATTTTTTTTTTGTATACACGATTATCAGTACACTTTGTGATTACTATTTGTTAGAAATAAAAATGAGCATAAAAATGATACAGGAGAGAAGATGGTCGTAAAAATGGTAGTAAAACTCAATTTGCTTCAGTTATTATTAGTGCATATTTTGTTTCATTTCTCCTTCCCTAACTGCCTTCCCAATCACCAGTTTTTCACCAAGTATTCATTGCGTTTTTTATTTCCCTCCACATTAATTTTGTCTCTTCCTTTCCTTTCTTCATATATTTTTCTCTCTCGTTCTTTATATATTTTCCCTTCGCTTTTCTTCGCTGCTTCTCTCTCTTCCTTCTCTGCTTCTCTCTCTCTTCCTTCTCTGCTTCTCTCTCTCTTCCTTCTCTGCTTCTCTCTCTCTTCCTTCTCTCTTTTTGTATCTCTCTCTCTTGCTCTCTTCCCTTCACTTCCTCTCTCTTCCTCTCTTTATTTCTCTCTCTTCCTCTCTCTTCCTCTCTTTATTTCTCTCTCTTCCTTCTCTGCTTCTCTCTCTCTTCCTTCTCTGCTTCTCTCTCTCTTCCTTCTCTCTTTTTGTATCTC
>JAQGBT010005775.1:0-13686 GCA_034698585.1 Disparrhopalites patrizii
AGACAGAGAGACAGAGAGACAGAGAGACAGAGAGACAGAGAGACAGAGAGACAGAGAGACAGAAAAAGACAGAGAAAGAGAGACGGAGAATGAGAGAGAGAGAATGAGAGAGAGAGAGAGGGGGGGAACAAGACTCGTCAATGGAATTACCATGTCAGTCAAATATAAGGAGAGTCTCGTGTGTGTCCATGTGAACAATACACGGCGATGGAATAGTAGTCCACAGAGGGATCACTGGAACTCAGAAATCCATCACTGGAAGGAGGCAGGTGCTGTTGTCCAGGAAGGCCCACCATCTAAAATGCCATGGTCTGTCTATTAGCAGCCACCCCTTTGCCCACAGTATTCATACGGAGTACCAACTGCTAGCCCTGTCTCCTTAATGATGATGACGACGATTATGCCAACAATCCCGGGCAGCATTACCTTCTAAATGACGGTACAATAACAAACTCCTCTCTCCCCAGCAAATCCTCCCCCTCCCTTTGATTGATTGATTTTATGTAACGTGCTGAGAGTGAAAATATTACTGTACGAAAAAAAATACCAAGTTCAGTGAGCTTAAACAATGGGTAAGTCCCCCAGAGGAAACACCGGTTCATTTCAAGGGGATTTTTTCTGGTTAAAAATACAGAAAAATTGGGCATACAGCTCTGTTTTTAAGCTTCACCCTCCGCCACCCTTGTAATGACACATGTGTTCCAAAAAAATTAGTCCCTTGAATAAGTATTTGCGTTCTGGTAATGTTGCCGGTGGTAATGGGACAGCAGCTGAAATTCTAGTAAATGCCTTTTTTTTCCCTTAAAAAAATGAATGAAAAAGGGGGGAATTGGAATTTAAAAACAAAAAAGTACCTCTTCTTCCCACAGTGAGAAAGGGGGAAGCGGGGAAGCTACAGGAGATTAGTGCGAAGGGGTGTAGAATAGGCATTTTGGACGAATTCTCCGAGAAGAAGCAAGGGAGCTGTCTTTTAAGAAATTACATCCGCACGATAATTAATTCCTTGTAGTCTCTCCAGCCCTTTCCCAGACTTCACCTCCTTAGGAAGGAGCAATGGCAAGAAAGCGAGCTGAGAGGGAGAGAGAGAGACAGAGAGAGAGAGCAATGCCGAGAGTGGAAAGACAGACAGAGAGGAGGAGAAGAGACAAAAGTATATTTCAGGCCAGGTCAGTTTCCTCCTGAGACATTCATTTGCAAGGATCAAAGTTATTCATTTGAAAATGAAACTAATCACAAGTGCGAAGGAAGTGTTGGATTCTCTTCTTACTCCACTTGCCAGTATGCATGTATATTGTCCCTTCAATCCCTTCCAAAGCGCTCATTCACACGGGGACGGGTGCAAAAAGGCGCATAGGAGGGAAGTGTGATTTAAAATAAGACGAGCACGGGAGAAAGGAGAGAGTTTAGAGAGAAAGAGCGAGAGAGAAAAGGAGCGAGGGAGAGCTTAAGTAAGAGAAAGGAGAGGAGACAGGAAGAAATCAAATGTATAAAATATCTTCTCAACAGTTATAATGGTGAAAGAGGTGGGGGATCAGCCGGGAAGGAGTGGGGGATGAGGAGGGAGAGGAAGATGAGAGAGACAGTGAGAGAGACAGAGAGAGACAGAGAGAGCGAGAGAGAGAGACAGAGAGAGCGAGAGAGAGACAAAGAGAAAGAGACAGAGCAAAGACTGGATCGAAGTGGCACGGATTGCATTATTAATAGCAATACATGTGTAGTGCCAGTGGGAGAGGAATGTCACTTATTAAAATGAAGCGAAGATCGAGGAAGTGAAAGAGAAGATTTTCTACTTTGCGTGAATCTCGTAAGTGCCAGTGGTTATTAATACCCCCCACACCCCTCCGCCTCCTCTTCCTTCAACGGCCTATACCTATACATACTGTATATAGTATACTTATGTATGCATATACATATGTCTATGTATTCCCTCCGCTGAATTTTGCGCACATCATCATCAAAAAGACATTCACACACATGATCATAAGATTTACGTACAATATGTGGATATGTACCGGAGATTTTATTTTTGAGGGACTACTATAGTGATGTACGTTGATTCAAAATTGTGTGAGGGAGACGGTGTGAGAGACAAATAGGGAGGGAAGGGGCAAGAGAGGGAAAATTAGGAGACTGGAAGGGGAGGAGGGAGAAGACGGAAAGGATCGGAGTTGAGCATACATTAAAATTTAAGTTGTTCTTTCAATGTGAGGAGAAGGGGAGGAAGATGATGATAAGGACAGAAGAGAGGAGCTTCGGAGGATGAATCAATGAGTACTTCTCTCGCCCTTTTCTCTCTCTCTCTCTCTCCCTCTCCTCTCCATCTCCGTCTCTCTCTCTGTCTCTCCACTCATACAAAGCCTCCTCTCATCACATGCATATAAGTGTATACATACGTCGAAGATTTCCATGCCGACGCGTATCTTGCCCTCATATCCTCAATTCCGCATTTGAAACACAGCGAGCAGACGTTCCAGATTTGAAGATAAGACATAAAGTTGAATACGTCATTGTTAATTTACGAGTCGATGGGAAATGGAATGGATGGGGAAAGAGGAGGAGGAGAGGAAAGGAGATGAAGGAGAGAGGTGCTCCTCACTTATTCTGAAAACAAAAAAAAAAGTTCCCCCAATGAGAACCCACAAAAATATCGGGGCTGTACACTTTAGAACACTTTCGTGTCACGGACGGGTCTCACTTGATAAATAAATTCATTACCATAACCTGACCTTTAACAGAGCACTCGCACGGTGTTACTAAAAGTGTGATCTTGTCACGTCCTTCCTTTGACACTTTTTTTTTGTCTGTCTCGCCTTCCTTGTTTCATTAGCCACCCCTATTACAGGGCTCTTTACGGGGTTCTTTTCGCACTTTTTTTGTTAGCTTCCTCCCACTGTTGTTGTTAGGCCAATAAAAATAAGCGGGAAAGAGAGAGAAGAGAGAGAGAGAGAGAAAAAAAGGAAAACAAAGATCAAAGGGACTTTTGGCGGGTTGAGAAGGATTTCGTAGAAGGAACACAAATAATGGTACATAAAATGTAATAGGAATAGACAAAAGGGATAACAAAAATAAATACGGAGCCGAGGCGGGTCGTATTGTAATGCCCGAAACCCCGTAACTGTCCTTTCCGTCTCCGTTCCTCTGTGGCCGCAGAGTCCATCCAGGACCCAGAAGATGTTTAGCAATCACGTTTATCAGTCACAATTTCCCCTCTGCTATTTTTATGCTGATGTGCTCGGGAATATCAGCCAGAGGCATAAGGGAATATGGGGGGTTTTTTCAGGGGACAAGAGCGACTTCCCCAACATCTCTCCTGGAACTACCAAAAAGGAGGGAAAATGATAGCCTGGAGAGTCTCCACTGTCGAAAATCATGGAGTATACAAGTACATGAAATGGGTTTGATGGGTCGCATGTAGCGAGATAGGGCAAGTAAAATGTTTCACCAAGGATATAACCATGATAGGGAATGAGATTAGGCCTTTTCTGCCAGTACATCTCCGTGTGTGACTCCCTCCATCCCCGCATATCCTATATATCTTCCCATCCCAAAACGAGAGGGAAAAAAAGTCCCATCTCGGAAGTGGCGTGTACACGAGTGAGAGAAAGGGAAGCAATAAAGGTTAGCAATAAATGCGGACTTTTTGAGGACATAAAATGGAAGGGACATGGAGACAGATAGATAATTTGAGGGAATCTCATATGCAGCTCCCGCACATCAAAAGACAGAGAGAGAGCGAGACGGAGAGGAAGAGAGAGAGAGAGACAGGAAATAAGGGAGAGAAGGATGAAATCAATAGATTTTTAGGGCAGCAATAATTTCATGTTCCATGAGCAGGTTATTGCTGCGATCTTTGTGGCAACTGCCAAGACATTTGCCCCTTTCTCTCTCTCTCTCTCGCTCTCTCTCCCCTCATTCATTTATTTCATTGCACTCAACGCTGCATTAGCACAAAACAGACGACACCACATACAGAGACTTCCTACTGCCTTTCTTTCCCTCTCATGTACAGAATGCATGCACTCATCCAGCAAGAGAACAGAGAGAGACAGAGAGAGAGAGAGAATCGGGAAATCTCCCCCTCCGACACCAACACATTTCTCCCATCTACGCACTTACACACATTCCCTCATCTTCTTCTTGAAAAAATCCTATAAAAATGGCAGGGAAAACCAGTTTAATATGTATTTCCGCCGTCGCTCTCGTCTGCTCGGTGTGAGAAGGACTTTAATATGATTATTGTCTTGCTACACTTGCCTCTCCACCCCTTCAGACGGAGCATCTCCTCAGTATTAAAGCGCTGAAAAATTGTCCTAAGAACTCATTCCGACTTTATAGGTCCCATTTTGAATGGAGAGGGAAATAAACACGTTTTACATTTTCCCTATTTACCTAAACGCCAAAACAACCTCTTCAAATGGGTGATTCTATGGCCCGCCACAAATATATACTTTTCCTTCTTTCAATCTTGTACGCCACACCACAGGGCACAAAAAAAAGATGCACACGAAGCCATATTTCCCCTCATTTTCTTCATTTGTATGGCAATAATAAAAGAACACTGTAGATATATCCATCTCCAGCTGTAACTGCGAAGCATTCGCAGTTCCGTGATTTCCAATTTCATCTCCTTCCCCCAGTCGCCCTCCTCACCTCAACGAATCCTGACTGAATTTATGGAACAATTCCATAATTATTTTATCATTTCCTGTGGCTTAAGAGCACGGGATATGGAGAACGTACGGTGAAATGCACTTGTTTCCACATAAAAATGAATTATGAAAGTGTACAGACGTTAAAAGAGTAAAACATTGCCAAGAAAGTCGAAGAAAGAGAGAGAGAGAGAGAGAGAGAGAGAGAGACAGGGAGAGAGAGGGGGAAAGAGAGAGAGAGCATGTGAAACCATCCAAATGAATTTATCTCGCCAACAACCAACTTTTTCCTCCGTCGCCCTCCTCCCCCTCTTCCTCTTTCCCCGGGCTTTCTTCTCCCGACATCCTTTTTCTCTATCTCCACTGTCGCACATTAGTCCCTGGAAGACGAAGAAAAGGAGAGAGAGAGAGAAAGAGAAAAAATACAAAAGTATAATCAAGACAAAACCTCAAACATGGATCTTGTCTCCTCACATACATACGTTTCCACAGATGTATTCCGCAAGTCAAATATGTCCGTCTGTTATAATGCTAATAATACGAGGAAAAGGTAAACAATCCCATTCCGTATTGAAATACAAGGAGGAAAAAAGGAACTGGAATGTGTATGTGTGTGGGGTATAAATAGTTTTTGTAAGAGAGGGAAATTAGACAATAAAATGTGGGGGAGAGAGCGAGACAAACTATGGAGGAAGGAGCATTTCACACGAGGCACAAGAAGAACAAAGTTGAAGAGGAAAAAGAGTTGTTGCTTTTCTCCGTAAATAATTTTCTCTCTTGACTTACAAGAAGTTCCGCGTACTTCCGCCTCGACACTGAACTCTCTCTCTCTTTCTCTCTCTCTCCCCACATCATGCATGAGCCACTTGGGCCCGGAATTTTTTCCACCGAAATACCGTACAGGGTGAAAAATACTTTTCTCTTTCTTTTTTTCCTCTCTCTCTCTCTCTCTTTGTCTTTCTTTCTCTCTTGCTCTCTCATTCTAGATCTCCGTCTCTCTTCCACAATTGCTCCCAGTCAAATTTTGACTATGACCTCCAGCCTTCTTTTATAAGCTCGCACTTTTCTCCCCTCATTCTTGGCCAAGTCAAGGGTATTCTCCAAAGGTTTGAGCCACGACTCCCGGGGAAAGAAAACCTCCAGACGATGGGCACTTTCCTGGAATGCCTGTACATGTTATAAAGAAGGCTCTGGGAAAGATAATAATGCGGTTTTTCCATGCACTCTGTATCCAAATCATGAGAGAGACATGCACCCTTGTAGTGCTTATATGGGAGAAAGAGGAGAGGGGATGGAGGAGGGAGAAGACGAAGGAGAGGAATGGGGAAGAAAGAGGAGGAGGGAAGGGAAATCATTCGGATGCCATAAAAAGTTTGGAGGCTGAAGCAGAGAGTTGGACACAATATATCATGTGGGATGCGACAGTTTTATGGTGAGGAAATATTAACTGGGAATTAGTCTCGGTGTCTCTCCAACTGTACACCTATGTATTCCGATAACCCTCCAAGTATAGACACGTATATGTGTGTCTCTCTCCATCACATATGTATGTATATATACATACATGGATATGCATATCTCTAGGTCTGTCTAGGCAGTTGATGGCCAGAAGACAATCCCCTATACTAATGTACGTGATATACCCGCGATGATTCCCTTGTCCATCCATTCTCCAATAGCACATCTCGCTCTCTATCTCTCTCTTTTTCCCTCTCTGTATTTCTCTGTCTCTATATACAAGCCATGTTGTCCTTTACAATAATGAAGAGAACACATGTAAAGGACTGGGCTCCGTATTCAAAACACAATTGCTACCTCGACGATGATAACTGCGGAAGAACAACTGGAACAACACACTTGTAACTTATATTGTCTCTGTCACTGCTTTCATTACTCCAATGACACTGGAAAGGACTTTGCTCATCTCCATCAACGTTTGTCATAAGGCACAATGCCGAGGGACAATGAGGGAGGCGAGAGGAGACATAAAGCATTAGACATTATGGGGAAACATTACGAGAGCTCGGAGGTTTTCTTCCATGGAATAAAAAGAAAGCGAGAGACAGAGAGAAAGAGAGAGAGAGAGAGAGAGAGAGAAAAAGAGAGAGAGAAAAAGAGAGAGAGAGAGAGAGAGAGACAGAGAGAGAGACAGAGAGAGAGACAGAGAGAGAGCGAGAAAGACAAGAGGAAGAGTGAGAGAGAGAGTGCATTACGGTTGATTATATCTCTCAAGGGATGGGAAGGAGCGCTGGGAACTGGGCAGAGAGCATCAATTGCTCATTAAAGTATCACAGATAAATCACTGTCATCTCCTCCCGTCATCATCTACCTCCCCAATCACCTTTTTCACCCATCCTAACTCCTTCTGTACTTCTTATTCTTCTCCTTCCTTATATAATTCCCTCTCCCCCACCTCACCATTTTCCCTTTCCCTCACACTTTCCCTCCCCTCTCATCCATTTTTTTGGCACAATTCTCTTTATACAACAATCCCCGTCCAATATATTATTATCCGCCAACAACAATTTCCTCGGGACCCGTAATTATTACTGTGGGAGACGACTGTGGGTGTGTGGGTGGGGGGGGGGAGAAAATTGGCAAAATTCACCAGTCCAAGAGGAAGAAGTGGAAAACCTGCAAAAAGACCATAGACCACTTTGAATTTCCCCGCTCATTTTCTCCTCCTGCCAAATGGCTCTTGTTCTTCTTCCAAAAACTTTTCTTTCTTCCTTTCCCTCCTTTTTTTCCCCAGCTAATTGAGTTTCTCCAGTCTCTCTGTCATGCTCTCCGATACATTTTGTCAATACTTTTTTTTCCAATTCTCCTCCTTTGGGAAGCTTCCACTAAAAGAAGAAGTACTTGGTGCAAGTACGGAACTTGTGGACTTAACAGTCTAGGCCAAAAAACGGGATGTGATGGGAGGAAAAAGTGTGTATAGAGACAATACGCCGTTTCCAGAGTTACTCCTCCACCTATTTTAGAAGATAAGTAGTGATTGGAGGAAGTAAAGTCGTCCGTTTTTTTTTTAGCGGAGGGAAAAGTTGAAACACGTGTGAAAGTACGGTTAATGTTGATAAACATGTACCACCGCACGCCGTTAAATAAAATTTCATGGATATTGGGAACTCTCTCTCTCTCTCTAAAGTGTATTACCATGCCGGAAGCACATTATTTTTTTACTTAACAGAATTTTGTCTCTCTGTAGCTCTCGTTTACGTCCCGAGAACAAAAATTGAACACATATTGTGGACGTGTAAACAGGGATGAAAGTGTTTCAGAGACAGTGAGAGAGAGCCAGAGCGAGGGAGAAAGAATAAAAAAAATGGGAGATGGAATGAGTACAAGGCGGGTGCCACCCGCCTCGTACATGCCCGTCCTAATCTGTACATGCAGCCGTAAAGCAAAATGGTTATTATGAGTATTTCAGAACAAGGACAAAATGTGTGGAACGCGAGACGAGACGGAATAGAAGGGGAGTGAAATTAGAGAGGAAGAGACAACAAACGGGAGAGAGAGAGATTGAAAGAGAGAGAGAGAGAGAGCCGAGGAAATTGTATACAAAAGGAGAGGGAGAAGTAACATATTCTTCGGGGATGAGCATCAAAATTCACGGCATACACCCATGAATTTCATAATAGCGATCCTGAATTGGGATGAAAAGGAGGAGAAAGAGACAAGTATCGTGGAAATAATTCCCTTCACTGCTCTCTAAATGGGATTTTATTGTTTTAATATTTGTATTTTCCCCCCATGTAATGACGGGAAATGTGTCTACTTAGCCAGGGAGAAGGCGAAAGGTGTGGAGTATGAATAATAATATTATTGCTTTCTCCCACACACTCTCTTTCTATCTCCCCGCCTCCAAAAAAACAAGAGCTACCTACAAAGTACGTGCTAAACTGAAATCTACACTTCCTCTCCCCTCCCACTAAAATAAGCGGAGCGGGCCAAAAAAAATACATATTTTTTCCTATAAAAGAGTGGAAGGACGGAGAGTGTAGAAGGATGTGAAAAAATCCCCCAAAAAAGGAGGGGGGAAGAGGGGGAAAGAGGAAGAAGAGAGAGAGCGGAGGAGAAGGAAGAAGATGATGATGATGAGAGAGGGAGAGACGGAGCGAGAGTGGCAGCAGTTAATTTTCATGACAGGTTCGATCCACCCTGTGCGTGCAGCTGGATGATACGATAGCAGTTAGATTCAAGTGAGTGTCTTTGATGATGATGAAACTTGGAGTGGTCCCTCAGTCCCACTGGAACAAAACAATCATCATCCATGCATCTTGTTCACAGCCTTGATCTTGTTACCACTTGGTCTTTTACATTCACACAAATACACACACACACACCCAGGAGTAACTTTGAAGACCTCCATTATTTCCCACTTTCTTTCTTTCTCTCTCTCCTCCTTTTTCACTTTAATCCAATTCCTCCTCCCTTTTTTGTCACCCCCCATCATCTCTCATTTTCCTCAGCCGTATCCAACTCTAAGTCCTTCTCACACCTCCTGGAACAATTGCTTCTGTGTCCTCCTCTTATAAATGCATCCAACGAAATTACTCAAAAAGGACATGGGAGAAGGAGAGCGGGTTAAAAGACAGAGAAAAAATAGCTGGAGAGAGAAACACAGAAAGACAGAGAGAGAGAGAAAGACAGACAGAGAGAGAAAAAATACAGAAAGAGAGAGAGAAAACGACGGAGAAAAAGAGAGACAGAGAAAACGACGGAGAAAAAGAGAGACAGAGAAAACGACGGAGAAAAAGAGAGTGAGATAGAAAAAGACGGAGAAAAAGAGAGTGAGATAGAACAAGACGAAAAGAGAGAGAAAGAGAAAAAGACAGAAAGAGAGAGAAAGAGAAAAAGACAGAAAGAGAGAGAAATCGACGATGAAAGAGAGAGGGGGAGAAAGAAAAAGACAAAAAGAGAGAGAAAGAAACAGAGAAAGAAAAATATAGAGTAAGAGAGAGAGAAAAAGACAGAAAGAGAAAACGACGGAGAACCAGAGAGAGAGAGAGAGAGGAAACGACAGAAAGAGAAAGAGATTGAAAGAGAGAGAGAGAGAGAGAGAGAGAGGAAACGACAGAAAGAGAAAGAGAGATGCGAGAGATGCAAAGGGAGGGAGGACGTTGTTGGATTCATAAGTAATTATGTGTTGGAGGCCGAGGGATTTTACTAGCATGTCACTTTGTCGACATCTGAATTCATTTCCAAATGTTTACACAACCGCAAACTCTCACAGACACACACAAAGGAGTTGACATGGTTGTATTAAACTGCATTTCCCCTCCACCGAAATGCCTTATAAGGTGCATGGACCATAGCAGCAGTAGCCAGCAGGAGCTGAGATGCTATCATATATGTAGGTAGATATATTTCCATATGGATACCTATATACACATAGGTAATGCCTTTCTGAATACACCCAGGTGATGCTCCAGTAATTCTGCTCATAGCATTCGCTCCAATTCCTTTTTTCCACCCGTCGCCGCCGCTCTCACCACCATCACCATGCCCTGTCAATCCTTCCCCAAAAAGACGCTCCTTAGAGGCAATTACCTTCTCAGAGAATCTCAAAATGCGGGCAATGGAATCACACAAAGAAATTAACAGTCAATTCTCCCGAGTAATTGCCAGGGCGGAGGGAAAGGGGAGAGACTTGAAGGTGATTTGAGGACACTTCTCCCTCCACCTGACCTATTTTTTCTCCTTTCATTCCGGAGCGTATCAGGTGGTGAGGACTCAAATTACCCCTTTTAAACTAGACAATATGTCTGAATCCATGGACAAGTCGGAGGAATTGGAGATGGAAAGTATGACGTAATCAATTTCGTAATTTGGTTACATACACACATGTGTATCCATACGTATATGTTTTGGGGCGCATAAAAGGTCCCAAAGCATGGATTTGTACGTGCGGATTCAATGCATACGTCAGTGAATGGTGGTGAACGTGTCTGTGTCAATTCGGCTGTTGAAAGAGCGATTCAGTGGAGAGCAAACAACGTACGTAGTGTGTATCAATGTATGTGTACTGCGGAGCAAATGAGGACGTCAATGTAACAAAGCGACGAATGATCCACGCAAGGCTTAAGAGATGGATTTGTCCCCGACATAAAAAGAGCGGAGTGAGGGAAAAGGGAGAACCCTTCAGCTAGTTCCGGGGATGCGAAACATATTTATTGAGTTAGCAGTGACTGTTCCGGTGGATTTTTTTTACTGTCAAACGCCGTGTTGAATCCATGGATACAAAGGGGTAAGGGAGAAGGAGTGAAAAATACTTATGAGGAATCATTGTTCCTCCTTTAAAGTTCATGAGACTCGGATTAGGATTCCATGTATGTAAGCTTAACTTCCTCCTTCCTGTCCCCCTCCTTCGTCTCTGACTGCCGGGAAGGGTAGGAAAAAGACGTCCTCCACTTTCTCCGGAGTCATCTCCAGTTTTTTCACGTGGACATCCATGTGCATATCGTCGGTGTAGAATCATATGTAACCATCTCCAGCGAGCGCTGATTCTCGAAGTGATCATCTCCATTTTGCCTCAATGCATAAAGTAATCAAGTCCATTTCATATCAAATAGATGCCCTTGGGCCTTGGACGAACCAACGCGCTTATATGTTCATTTTAGCTAATTTTCCGTCCGACTGTACCTTTTATTTTTTCAACTAAATTGCATATAACTAAATTTTCGAACCAAACGTGTATAGAGAACTAGCAATTTAACAATGAAAATTAATTGGTATAATTAATTTGCAATGGAGGTCGGACTGAAGCCACACTGAAGCTAAAAAAAATTGAAAAAATTAATTTATCTAGGTGATTAGTGATTAAATAGAATCCTAATTAAAATTTCTCATAATCTTCATTTTGAAAATTGTATTCAATTTTCCTGGTTTTAATTTATTTTTGGAGATGATCACTTACTGCACACAAGAAAAATGGAGATGATCACTTCGTGAATTAAGCACTCGGTGGAGATGGTTACATATGATTCTTACCGACGATGTGTTTCGTCTAAAAAATATATGTGCTACCATTCTCCGAATAAAAAAAAATCGAGCACCACCCGTCCGTCACTTTGGGTCGTCAGGTTTTTTCGGAGAAAAATGAGAGGGTGGTTAGAAGGAAGCGAAGAGGGGAAAAATGCAAGGAGTGGCTGAATATCTGATTGGCCAATGGATGAGTTGATGATGCGATTCTTCCACTATTCCCTTACCATGTACGCCCACTCTAAGCACAAGTTAGGGGATGAAAGAATAAAAAAACATAAAGTAGGATTTTATTCCCTTTTGGGCTCCCTTTGTTTCCAGGTAGACTTTCTTCTTTTTCCCGGAGAAAAAGAAGACTGGGAAAGGGTAGGAATAAAGGGGGAGGAGAAAGGGAGAGTTCATAGAGAGCATGTGGAGAGAGGCTCAAGTGGGGCATTTTGTCCAAGTGAAGTGAAGTGGAGTGTAGCATCCCTCCTGAGACTAACTTTTCAATCAAGATCTCTCCTCTTCTCACAAAATGCTAGGGCTAAAATTTTATACCTCCGTATAATTTATGAAGACCCAAAAGAGACACCATACACTACACGCTACTCTTCACATCTCCTTGTCTCACTCAAGGACATTTTTTTTCCCCGGGATACAAAAAAGACCCTTAGAGCCCCGATGCGCTATTCTCTTCCGCAGTACTAAATAAGTCACAGAGACATGTCAATAAAATCCCTTCATGTCCCTCCCCACCATGTCTGCACACATCAATAATTGCAAATGGAACTCACGAGCTTTCCACCGCAACACCATCATGTCCAAATGGAATGTATGCCATCCCCAAAAACTTCCTTTTTTCCGCAGGTGCATTACCCTTTTTTTTAAAAAAAGCAGGATCTCAACATGAGAGTCAAATTTGCTTCTTCCTGATTTGCCAACACCTTAAGGAGTCTGAAAATGGTAATAAGCAGGGGACGTTTGAGAATGGATTTTGGTCCGGGGAGTCTCTGTCTCATCCAATCAACTGATAGATTTTAGTGGTCCTCCCGGACACTCTAATTTGAGTGAGAGGCTAAATTCCCCATAAAATCTGTGAAGATTTCGAAGAGAGTGCTGTAGTACACCATTAAATATATGACATAACTGGAAGGGCCGGAGCAATGTGATTTGCCTGGGAAATCCTCTTCCCCGTAACCCGGATAATGTGTAGCGGGGAAAATACTTGCAATTCCCCAGGTCTCAAATGTCATTAGTCCTACCCTTACCTGCATAAACTAAATCCTTTTGGACGGGACAACTTACTATCCGCTCATCTTAACCACAGCATTACTCCCACTTCCTCAGCCTCCCTCGCAAGTCTCTGGACGAGCAGGCTTCAACGAGCGAAACGCCTGTAATTCCGCCAGCCTCTCCAACCAATAAACAAGGACGGAGAATCCTCTCGTGGTCAGGGAATTCAGCTAACAGCCTGAGTCAAAGCGTTTTAAGGGAAAAAAAGACCTTCCCACAAGAACCACACAAGAATTGATTGTGGTGGAGTGGCGGAAAAATCAAGCCTTTTTTTTATTTTTGGACTTCCTTCCCCGTATATTGTTTTTCCCTCATTTTTATTTTCCAACCAACTATGAAGAAAAGGGGAGGAAAATGAGGCGCAGAGGAATCACTTGTAGGATACACTCCTACCATTTGTATTAATGAAGAAGAGAATCTTCAATTTACGACCACTATCACATGTTCAACTCCTATTGTTTAATAAATGGATTTTGGTCACGAATATCCTTCCCCATAGAGTTCTTCCTGCCTCTCTCTCAGATCCTCTCTTCCCCTCCCTCATCCACCTACAACGTCCGAATCAAATCAACTTGATTGGATTAATTCTGAAAGCTAAGACAGGACCTTTGGGCTTTCCAAATGGCTCAATCTTTTCAATTGACCAAGACCTTTCTTCCTCTCTCTCTCTCTCCCTCTCGCTCTCATTCTCTCTCATTCTCTCTCTCTCTTATTCTCTCTCATTCTCTCTCATTCTCTCTCTTTCTCTCTCTCTCATTCTCTCTCTCTTTTTTCTCTCTCT
>JAQGBT010005776.1:0-13686 GCA_034698585.1 Disparrhopalites patrizii
TGCATTTGACATTCGGTATATATAAGAAGGAAAAGGTTTTTGTAAAATATTTTAGTTTATTGACGGGCAACATATTCCGTCTCGCTTTTTGATAATAATAGTGGCGTACTAGTCACATAAAACTAGGGATTTTAATAGGAAATCATTTTGCAATTGCAGAAGATCTTGTTTAAATCACCGAAAAAAACCATCTATATAATTTTCAAACAAGGGCAGAACTTAACCACAGCTTTTACCTTGCATCTGCAATAAAAGACAAAGCAAAAAACTAAATATGTTTTGTTTGTTTTGTGGCGATACAAGTTGCATCTGCCAATCAGAGCGCAGTCGCTTTGTTGAGCGCTGACCCTGCATATCGGAATTTTAGACAATTGTTCCAAATATACCTTCAATTTTTTCTCTTTTTACGCCTACAGAGAAGTGGAAAATAGGTTCCAAAATTTTGGTGACCATTGGGGTGGCTAAAAGGGTAAAAGTGACGGCGACACCAAAACTCGTGGACACCCCTGGCTCTACGTCAATATTAGTTTTGTTTTGATGACATTTCTAAATCAAGCATTAATTTGTCCAACAAATGTGAATATGTTTTTGAAATCGTGTTTGAACAGGGAAGTAGCAATGTTAAATATTTGCTCTCAGCTGGACGACATGCGAAGGAAGATCAATGAGCTGAATCACCAAATTATCAAACTTAAATCGGATGTCAATAAGTTGAAAGCCAGTACCAATGCAACCAAACACTCGCAGGTGGTTCCATATTCCGCTAGAAAGGATCTAGTTGCGGGTCAAAAGTACCAGCAAACAGCGGGGGAAATTCGGAACCCATCTGAAGAGCTGGAATTGGAATTTTTGAAGTTAGAGATGGAAGCTCTAAAGAAGAGGACCCGAATCCCGGTGGAAGGGGAAAGCATGGGAGGGAGATCGGTGCAACGGATATCGAAGAGGATACCGACGAGTTTGGACACTTACAGAACCAGCCTGGTCATTTTGATATGTGAGGATTTTACTTTCAGTAGCTTCAAATCACTGAGAGAATTATACTTACTTTTATCATTTTCGAATTGTGTACTGATAGAGTTTCTAATCGGTTCAAGTTCAGCTTGTGAGTATCAAAGTCAATACCAAACTTGAATTTTATGTTTGTATATTATAATACTCGTGAGTTTCAATTTTGACTTCAATTTCAAATTCACTGCTGAAGTACTCGAGTTTGTTAATTTAGAAGTTGATCCAGGGAACTCAAAAATTTGTTTTTTAACCACGTTCGAATCTTGTATATGTACAACTACCGATTTTAAAATTCAGTTTCAAGTAGGATTTCAAGCCTGAAGTAACCGATAAGTAATTCTATGTATTAATGAATAATTATTTCCCAGCTCACGATGTTAATATTGTTAATTTAATTATAAATCGAAACGACTTTTAAATTTTCCATTTCAAGCTAATTTTCTCAACACGCCGTTGACCACCCCACAACATTATTTTAGTCAAGGGTCCGTGTATAATGAGTCGGTGCAAGAGGTGAAGCGGTTCACTCGGGAAATAATATGCCTAAGAGCATATTTGTAAGTTTGTAAGCTTCAAGTATACATAATTTGTTGATGCTCTTGTCAGTGACCATATTCTGCTTAGTTTTAACCTTATACGTGAATACGTGAATCTGAAAATGTCTATTATATGTTTAATTTGACTGGAATAATTTGTTTTTTAGTTTTCCCGTTGGTTTATGCTCTTTTCGGATAGGCAGTACAAATCTTCGGGTGGCCATCCAATTTGATACTGAGGTTCGAGAACATGGAGGTCGCCTCTTCAATAACCTTAGCCTGACCTTCCTCCCAGCTAATCAACCGCACGTGGATGAAATATTGTACAGGAAATTGGCGTCTGATGTTTTTACTCCTGGTGCAAAAAAGGTAGTTGTTGTCGAAAAAGAATTGTAAATTAGTATTGTAGCCACTTGAAAGGATTGACAGAAAACAACTCCGTTTGCTTCTGTTTTATCTTTGAATTACTTTATAATACTTTCTTAATAGAAATTTCATGCTTACGGATCGCCACGAATCGAGAGAATTATTCAGTACGAAGATTACTATGTGCGAGTCAGCATCAGTCAACCACCCAGATCAATTTTGGAATTCGAGATCATGTCCAGGGGACAAGGTACCTCAGATGGTGTTAGTGATCAGAATAGCCCAAATAACAGCATGCGCCTTCCGGCGTCTCCCCCGGACTCCTTGCAAAATGGAAATGTGTTGGAGGGCAAGGAGTACGATGAGGTGGTCAAGGGCAACAAGCACAGTTGTGTTGTGGAGCTGAGTAAATGCTTCCATTAATTGCGAAAACGATTTTCCTTTGATAATCTTAAGTTGTTGATAATGATTTATGCTATGATTTGCATTGCAGTTAATATTCTCAACGTGCCCTTGGATAATTTCAGGGCTCACATCCCTCCAACAGGATCCAATTATGTTCTACCAACTCCGGAGATTGCAGCTTGTACCAGAGAAATGTTTTACGTGCTGAATGATTCGTGAGTGTTACTGATATATGAGAGCAACAAATATATTGAATGTTCAAATCCCTGCTTAAACGTAATGTGGGATAGAGAAAAATGTAACCAACTTTATTTTTCGTAGAAACATCATGGGTATGATAGCCTATGGAATTTCTTCAACTGATCTCTCTTTCGTTCTGGTATTTACCGTCCAGCCCCAACCCCAAGGCAACTCTTTTGCAATGGCGTTCACTTCCGAAGACAAAATCTCAATGAGTGACAAAACCTTTAGTCGTCTCTGTGATTCTAGCTCTTACTTACCCACACTTCCAAGCCACAAGTTTGCTAATGTAAGTGTAAGTTCTCAAATGTGGTTTTGTCAAGCTGTTTTGGCTCTGTTGCGAAGTACTCTTTTTAATGAAGGTCTACGTCTACATCGAAAACCGCAACCTGAAACTGAAAATGTTTAAGATTTATGTCGTTTTTTGTGTGTAGGCCAAGCAAGGGGAACAAGTAATTAAAACCAGAAACGTGTTGGTGAGTGCTCAAATGACCGAGGGAGAGAAAGCACGATTGAAGGTCACTGTTTCCTCGTTTTAACTAATATTCGACATGAGTATGTAAGTGAGCAATTAATTGGTGCTAATTTTTTTATTTTTCATTCTATCCGAACATTATTTTTACAACTGCTTCAAACTCGTACCTCTTTTTTTGAATTACAAACAAAAATTACTCTGTGTCACTTAAACACAAGTGCAGTTTCTGTAAAACAAAAATTGCTAGCTATTGGTAGCTATAACTTGCATATTTGTATATGTATCGTATGTATACCACGATGGATAATTTGTAATTAAGAAATCAAGTGGTTTGGTTCACTCTTTGCAACCCTATTAAAGTATTTCACTTTTAACTTCTATATATATAGTTGATGGTACTAGTACCACAGTAAGCTTATGATGTGAGAATATTTATTGTAATTAGACTACATTAAAATATGCATATACAAACAACAAAACCTGTGTCAAGGATCTGATTGCATCAGCGCATTTGTGCATGTGATTTTCTCTCATTTTTTAATATTCTCCTCCGTACGTTTGGTAGCCTTATCCACTTGTGTTTTGGCCCTTTCAGCCTTGTCATCCAATTCAGGAAGTTCAAATCGAACAATGGTTAACATGGGAGAAAGAACGGAGTATTAAAATATTAAAATCATAGATCATAGCCCATATTTATTTACCTCAGGGTTGAGTCTATCCAGTGTTTGCCGCTGTCGCTCAACCTCAGAATGCATATCCAGTGACATATTCTTCAGATTTCCCAGGTAGCTGGAGACAATTGTGAGGTTGTATTCCATTTCCTCCTCTTTTTCGTCGTTGGTTATTCTGGTGAGAATATTTGTCCAAAAATGTATGAATGACATTGTGTATAAGTATACCGTACAGTGGACTCTCGATATAATAACCCTGAAGGGAAGGGCAAAAATAGTTGTTATATGGAACATTTAATATGTACACTATATATAAGAGGGGCTGAAAAATAGAGTTGTTATAGAGAGAGTCCACTGTAGTGTATGTACATATATTTTAGCATTCTTTTATTTAGAAACTTCTAACCTTGGAAGGAAAATTTTACTCTCGGACCGAGCAGGGCATCCCAACTTGCAACTATTGCGTGTTTGCTGGGAATTTTCAGCTGGCAATTTACCCGGGGCTGATTTCACCGATCGACCTTCCTTCCCTTTATTTCCACGTTGACTAGGCTTGACTGCGTTTTTTCCCTGGCACTGAGACCGTCCCCTCCATATGGCTTCTTGCGCATCACTTTGCCAACATGAGTTAGTGTTACACAAGTTACAAGCCATGAAGCCCGCCATTTTACATATAGTAAAGAGTTTAGTAAATATTTAAATATGATCTCATGGTAAAGACGTATAAAATTGTGACATCAGATGTATCAGATAAATCTTGTGGAATAACTTTACCGGTGATGATGCGAGCAAGTGCACAACCCGCAGAGCCACCAAGGTCGCGCCATATCATCCAGGTACTCTCTGGCTTCGGCCACGTCATCATTGATTTTTAACAATTGACTCTCCATGTCATCCAACTGGTCTGCAAGTGACATGTGCAAGAATTTTAAAATGTTTCACTTTTTTTTATCGGAAGGCGCGCAAAAATCATCCAAACACCAATCCATGCTGTTTGTCTTCTTACCCGATTGACTGTTCAGGTTCATCAGTGTTGTCACACCAAGTTCCTCTGCCTGAAACGAAGAAAGTGAAATGGATATTAAAATTAGATTCGTATATGAATATAGTTTGAAAAAAAAGAAATTGTATAGGAAACGGAACATTTTGACTGGAAAACTTACTTCTATGGTCAGATCTCTCATTCTCCTGGTGGCTTCGACACTCTTATAAAAATAGTTGATACCATTTTACACAATTATAACAAAACACGTAATTTCCTTGTAAAATATAAAAGTTATTCGCTAAAATTGGCAAAAACCGTATTAGATTGGTGAACAAATCAAAATTGCTTGATCCTGGGAACCTTACCTGATCAGTTACCCTGTGTTGCTGCTGCTTTATTTCTTGTAACATTTGCGTTTCGTATCGCTGCGTTGTCATCCTAGGCTTTTACTCGTGATCAACGTTTATTCCTTAGAGCGTCAGGATTCGTAGTTTGTATTTGTGTTAAAAAAAATAGTCGTTTTAATATTATTAGGTATAAATTTGTATCTTGATTTTCAAAATATTTTCTGAAAAATCTCTGCTATTGCCTATAAACTATTGCAAATACTTACGAGATTTTATTTGTAATATCGTTGTGAACCGTGCTTTACCGTAATATTGCGAAGATCGAGACAGAGGATTTGCATGGCACCGGTACAAATTTATATACTCTATCCAATGAATGCGTCACCTTGGATCCTCCAGGTGAATCACACCTGTTAAAGTTCTTTTTATTATTATTCTTAAGTATCTATAATGTCAATACTTGAAATGTCTACTTTAAGAACAGGCAAGACCACTGCCAATAATGACGCGTGAATCACTCTCCCGTATATTTGGAGTGGAAGAGTCATCGTGTATACAAACGTTTGTGTAATGCCCGGCTCTCCAGTGTTCTTCCAGTGCTGCGTCTACCTTCAGTTTCACTTCCGTCAGTCAGAATATATTTATATGCATCCATATACTAAATGTGCTGACGCTTGTATGTCCAGCATCATTTCAGGGTCTCGAGGAGAAAAGCAATTGTCGTCAGTCAACTCCTAAAGGAAAAATACCCTTATCCCGGAATTATGAGAGGGTGACGCATACATGGGATCGGATAATAAATAAAATGGGAGTACTCCAACATGTGGCAAATTCAATGCTGCGGAAAAGACTTCTAGGAATATAAATAAAATGCCATGATTCAATATATTATGCTTTTATCCATGAAGATTCAAGATAACAATTACATATGTTAGTATCCACGATTCACGCTGTCACTGGCTCACACTGTCCCTGATCTCAATAGCGAATTGGAACTCCTCTGAATCAATGTAATGAAGCTTCAAAAATTACAACGTATATATAGGAAAAATAAACGAAAACCAAATAATTTAAGCCATTACTTAGTCATTTGCGTATCTTTTATCTTTTTCTTTTCCGTTCACAGAAGAACATTGCCCAATTAACATGTATACCTCATACAAATGTATAATATTAGCATAGACTATGTTTTTTGTTAGTTTACGGCTCAGTTTAAGCAAATTCTTTGTAGGATCTTATTTTTACGATCATTGTCCCGTTACATGTGCTTCCTTCCTGGATTTAACATATTTATCATTGAGAGCGTTTGAATATGTCGAAGAAATTATGGAATGAAATTAATATGCATTTAATATGCATATATTGCCTTATGATATTGTATATACTATTATAATTATAATTATTTATTATCTTCAACGAAAATGTTGACCAAAGCTAAAGTGAGAATTTATTTTCTATAAAAAAAATTTTTGTCCGATTTTCAACATACTTTTATGATATTTGTCATTTTATAAACGTGAAAAACATTCTTAAATACATACACGTATTTACAAGAAAAGCTTCTGCATAAATAATTACTTTATGAAGTTTTGCTATTAATGTTGGATGAAGCTCGTCATCACCTAATTCTATATCTATATAAAATCATACATACTGAAATATGTAATTAACGTGGTAACTAAATACCTAAAAAAAAATAAAACAAAATGAGCGCACATTGATGGTTTTCAGCAAAATGCACAGGAAGTATATTATAGTTCTGCTTGAGGTTCATCATCAATAATTTTGACGGGCTTCAGCATCACATCAACTCCGGTGCAAATGGAGCACCTTTCTATCACTTTCTCGCATAAACAAAATATTTTAGAGGTAGTGCTCTCACACTTAACAGTATAAGATTTTCTTTTTAGACGCCTCTGCCTCTCCAAATTAGCCTTCGGATCGATTCGCTTCAGGGCGGAACTTCTGGTTGAAGGTCCGGTGGAAGGAATTTCTGGGATTTCTTCATTTTGCCTCATCACCGGTTTCATTTCAGCTTGAGTCTGGTCACCTAAGAATTTTGCCGTCGAAAGGAATGCTATGAAGGACTTTAACTATGACATTGTTCAATGACTTCGTAAAGCTGGTGGCGTCGGAGGAACAGGAGATCTCATTTTCCTGGTGGGTTGTACTCTCCAGATTTTCTCCAGGCGTTTCCAGGGCGGAAGAAGGCTCCACGAAATCCTTTTTGTCCTCTTCGGGACAACTTTCCCCGGACGGTTTCTCCAGGACATTAGAGGTGGAAGTAGGTTCAATCATCTGGGCAATGTGCTCTTGTATAATTCCCGAGATTTGCCTGGGGCTATCCTCCCGGAGTTCCCCGGGACAATCTTCGGGATCGGTGGCATTCATTGTTTCAAATGGAATCAGATATTCTTGTTCTAGGACGGAGATGTTTTCCGCGGAGACCAAAGGACCTTTCAAGGCCTCAGCCACGTCCTCTGGACTGAGGGAACAGAGATCCTGGTAGGTCTCACATCGAAGAATTTTATTGGGTTGCTTCCGCCAATCCCGGTCCAAGTGCAGGGCATTGACATGATTGGACCAAGCCGAGCGGTCATCACTTCGGAAGTCGCAGAAGGCGCAGGCGTGACGAAAGAGCTTTTTTGTCTGCACGTGTTTTTGCACGTGAAAGGCCCATTCAATCCTGTCCTGGCTGGTGAAGTCGGAGCAAAAGCTGCAAGTGAACTCCATGCCGTGGTAGAGGACAGCCGATGCGGAAGGAAATTTCGATCTAGTCCTGAATGTATTGATATATATATACCAAATAAATTAGGATATTAATACCTAACATTCATTAATACACTAATTATTCGAAAAACGTCTGCCGACATGGACAGAGACACAAACGTATAATTTATTTATTTACAAGACATAAACGTGGAACACTAACGTGGAAATTTTCCTCTCCAATTCCGCTATCATTTCTTTGTAAATATCAGTCTCATCAGGCGATTCGGGGCTTTCGGGGGAGTCGGAGTTTGAATTTGAATTAACAATCTCGTTCTCAGTCTTATGGCTCGTTGCTAATCCCATATTTGGTGTCAGAAGGCTCAGTCTTTCGAATTCCCTTTGCATTAATTCTGTCTGTGTGGATACATAAAAGATAAACATAATTACATAATTACAATTTTAGCTATACACATCACAAGTTACGAGAGTTGAACAGCTTTTAAAACGTGGAATATTTTGCTTCGCCACAATCGGATCCAACCAAGGAAACTGTTCAAAGCCGACACTTGCGTACTATGCAATTGTCTATTCTCTGCATCCAAAATGAACAAATACATACATGATGCATATTATATAGAAACGAGTATATAGCTGAACGATTTGGAGAATAGAAAAAAGTAGGTATTATGATACTAAATGAAATCCAAAAAAAAAAAAAACGAACCTCAAAATTGTGTAACTTAATGCTCGTCAAGTTCCCCAGGAGGTGGTCCTCAGCAGGTGGGTATCGGTCTATTTCTTCTTGAATTAAAGTCAGTACCTGCAGGAAGTACAGAATTTTTCTGTGTAAATAAATAAATCTAATAATATTTTGCATCCGATAGGTGGACAACAGAAATTGTTTGAAAAACTTTCTCGCTATAATAATAATAATAAATTTAGACAAAAAATATTTTTTTACCTTTCTTTTTAAAGCTGGTTCCTCTTCCCAATTTGGATTAGTCTCCTCCATTGTGAGCCTTCCCATTTGTAAACTTAAGTACGTTGTTTAACCCAGAATAGGCCGCAGCAAACGTATAGAAATATGCCACTAATCAAAGGTTAAATTCGAGCTTTTTTCAGGTCTCTATGCGAGTCACTTGGAGCTTTTCGGGACTAACAGCTCTATGATGTAATGGTCCTCTTGGTCACAATTGGACAAAGGAAGAAATATAACTAGACCGTCGCCGTCTGCTTTAGAACGGAGCTTTGGCAGAATGCATATACGTTTATAGTTGTATGTAAATTTTCTTGGAAATGCATATTTTTTATTCTGATATCTTTCCCCTCAACTTGTTAAAGGAAGATAAAACCTTCTCATGTTTATCGACGAAACAATTCCTCTTTAGTATTTTTTGTTCAGCACACCTTTTACTCTATTTTATCCTGTCACTGTTATTTTCTTGTAAGATATCCGATCAAGCATCACGGGGGGTCATGGACTGCTGGAATGCTGAAATCTGAAATAGGTAAATGATATACCCAAGTGAACACTGAACACTATAAAAAAAATTCGGTATCAATCTATTTATACCTTCGACATTTTCACTGGCTGGTTTTCTAATACAAAAAATACTGCATGGTTCAACGTACAGTATGATGCATGGTGCAGATAATTTGTGCTTTGAACATTTGGGCTTGCGTATTTGCCCATCGAATGAGTGAAATTGAATCTCAAGTTTATTATAAAGTATACGTATATAAATCTTTCTTGGCAGGCTCTGTTAGAAGCAACACGTAATGTTCATATATGTATACATGTAACATGTATACATTACATATATGCGATTTGATATGTGACTGGGATTTGTGTCTTTTTGTTTCCGCAGTAATATAACCTCCTGCTTATAATTACCATGTTTACTAGCGATTGTTTGAGTGCACAGTAGTGTCAATTTCATAGAATGACATGTTCCTTGTTTTTGTTACCGCAAAGCTGCAAATGCAATGTATGCCTAATGTATACAGTGGAGTCTCTCTATAACAACTCTCCTTATATAGCAACGTTTTCTCTGTAACAAGTTTATTTTTCAGCCCTTCGTATATGTAGTGTACATATTAAATGTTCTATATAACAACTTTTCCATATAACAACAATTTTTGCCCTTCCCTTCGGGGTTGTTATAGCGAGAGTCCCCTGTAGGTAACTCGTGCCGATCATTGACTTGGACCTGCCTCGTATACAAATTTGAGTATATGTATACTTTTACTTATACAATACATGTAAATAATAAATGCGCATATTACATATATAGCTAGGTACAAATAGTAAAAAGTTGTATGTAGACATGATGGATTAACGAATTCGGGATTTAAGGATTACTGTCGGGATGATTTTGCAAAAACCAATTTCTCAGGGTTTGGATTAAGATTAAAGTGGTGGCGTGACCGGGATTAAATTATGGGATGAGGCAGAAAAAAAATGTTTAGGATTCGGATTAAATATTTTGTAGCAATGTATGAGATTTAGGATTACAGATTATTCCTTTTCCAAAAATATTTTGCGGATTAAATCCGAGATTATTTAATCCGTAAACCCGGGATTAAATCCAGGATTGTCACTGCCTTGGTTGGTAGACGAAAAAGTGTACCCTCTCTAGGAGTATACTAGTAGTAGTATTTACTTCTTTATTGTTAATCAAAATTCAATAGTGAAACATTGTTCATTTGACAGCATAATAACATTTTTGTGTTTTATATACACACCTCCACATTTTTTTGTAATCTTTAGCGTTTAAAATACCATTTTTTTCCCTTTATTTGTTACGTTTTCAATGCTATAGTTTTATTTTGCTTTTGAATTCATTATTTCTCTCAACAGATTTAAGATTATCTGATAATTTGTTCCACACCCACAATTTTTTGCGCAGAAATAAAAATCCTTCGGATGTATCCTCAGCTGCCTTCCGCTTTCAACCCCGAAAATAATTTGTCCTCCGATGCCATCTTCTTTAAATGTTGTGCTGCCCTCCGACGCCATCTACTTGTAAATGGACTAATGGACCACCGCCATTTATTACTCCTGGAAAAGTCTGTCAGGGATGACAATCCAAGATTCCAACATAATATTAACCCCAAGGAAACCAAATGTACTGTATACATAGTATGTAGCCACTTGGCTACAGGATTTAGACATAATTTACTGAAAACTGTATTCTCAGTGTTTTTATTTATATGTGCATGAAAATTCGTTCAGTATTTGTCACGCAGTCAGCAAATGTGTGAATATGTGAATCTTTCAGTCAACTGTTTCCAATGCTGACAGCGACCTTCAAGCGACTGCTGAAGTTCAATTGCGTCAGTTATGGATCAAAACCTCCCCTTTGTCCGGATGATTATCAATTCCAAACTGGAAAATGCAGGGACGGCTAATTAAATTATTTGATAAATCCTTTCCCACAAATTCATGTTCGCTTGCTATCATGCTATCACCAATAATTGGACAAGCTACAGACCGGAATGACAATTTGCTATGAAAATTACTACTTTTCAAATGCACTGTAGGTGTATAGGACTATTTTTTTTTTTTTACATAATACGCTATCCGTAATTGACGCAAATAAAGTTCAAGCACGGACAATGTGTGTATATACGATCTGTTATACATATATATACACATACACAAAATATAATACATGTTACATGATACATCTTATCCTGTATGTTATGTGATAACCTACGGGATGCCTATATGTATATATACATATACATATGTACCTATTACATAACTAGAACCTGGTAGCTGCCGCCTACACGTGTTTTGCAAAATAAAATTATGGCCTTGGACATTGGTAAATGTATAGTAAACAATATGTCTGTTATTTGTATCTTCATGTATCGAGCCGACAATGGACAAAAAGTGGCTTGTTTTTGTCGAAGCAAAATACAGATTAACAGCATTCACTCCTTATCCTTGAAAAATATCCTCCGGGCTTAAGTGAAATTTTTGTAGCATGTATTTGCCCAAGTATGTATATGTATAACTAATTTTAGTTTGCAAAGAGAAAAAAATTTCAAGTGCATTGTTTATCACGTAATCCAGAGTTTTTATGTGTCCGTAGCCCTATACCTTTTTATATGGGATTCAGTCATCCACAGGAATCTGGGGTGGAAGGACATTTAAAAATTTTCATTTGATCATGGTTTCTGTCGTCTCCTTGGCCCTTGCGGCCGTCGTGGTGGCCTTCATCTACCGCTGGTTTACTAAGGAGGATGAACCGAAAACGGGGAAAAGATTACCAGGTGCGGAATTAAAATGTTTTTTTTTTGCCTCTTCTTTAGTATTTTTGTGATTTATTTACTTCTGTAAAAATTTAGTTTTTTTTGTTAAAGTTCATGCACTTATGTTGTGTATGTCTGCGTTTGACAGGTCCAAAGGGGCTACCCATTCTCGGAAATCTTTTATCCATTACCTTCACCCCGCATCTCAAGTTCAGCGAATGGGTCAAGACATTTGGGAACGTCTTTAAAGTGAAATTGGTTAATTATGAGTAAGCCACATATTTATATGTAATATTTAGACATTTTTATGCACCTATAGAGAACCTTTGTGTATGATTCCAATATATCTATATTACCTATTATTCTGTCTCCATTGACTTTCATAGCTTCATTGTGATTTCGGATGCCAAGATTGCCAAAGAGGCCTACAACAACCCTCTTCTCAATGGACGTCCGGACTTTAAGCTCTTCAATATCTTCGCCAAGGGCAATTATGGTACGTGTATATCTACCTATATTTATTTCAATTCGTATCAATAAGGTTTAGAATCCTTATATAAGGATCAATATCGGTGCTTAATGATCCTTTTTGACAAAATGCGGGGACGCTTATACAGTAGTCTCTATATACCTACAGTCGACTCTCGCTATAATAGCACCCTATAAAGCATCAAATTTCGTTTGTTATAGCGAAAAACTGTTATATAGAGAACAGACATTTCTATGTTAACAAATGGAGAAAGTCTTTGAGGGGAGCATTTTTTGCCGCTGCTATAACGAGAGTACTGTTATACAGGGGATTGTTATAGAGAGAGTCGACTGTATAACAAGTCTCTTTATAACAACATTTCTCCGTAACAACATTATTTTTGCAGCTCTTCGTTTATACATGTAAGGTGCGTATTTAATGTTCTACATAGCAACATTTCCCTGTAACAATATGTTTCGCCCTTCCCTTCAGGATTGTTATAGAGAGACTCCACTGTACTAGGGTACGGCATTCGAAACAACATGAATTAAATGAATAAAAATACACGTCTTTGCTAATTATGAATACGAATTAAAATTTTGGAGATCCAAAATAATATATACATTCTAGTAATCCCAATTTTATTCAAATACTGAGACATGAATGAGTGTCTATAAGTAATTTTTGAATACTTTTTTTTGTTTACAATGCCATCCGGCCTATTTTGGAGCCTGAAATGGGAGTAAGATAGATAGAAAAAATAAATAAATTTACTCGTAACCTCAATGATCTTGGGAAAATGATCTCACGCAAACGCTTGTCCTTCTTACAGCCTAACCCAGAAGTGATAAAAATTAACGAGATAAAAGTGCAATTGTTTGGAGCATTTAATTGCGGCTCCAGAAAAAATCCGTATCCAGATACGACAGAAATTTGTCCTCTGATGGAAGTTCTTTTTAAAATACAGTAAAAGCAACATGGCTATAACTTGTCCATAGTTCTGGTCCAATCATGATGCGCTTACTTTGATTGGATCCGTAGTCAAATCTGTACAAGACAATTACCTACCGTAATCATTCGAAAGATGGCCGGGTTCTAAAGATGGCCGGTTTCTAAAGATGGCCGGGGGTTTTGACTATCCGCGCGTAGAGATAGCCGGGTTCTAAAGATGGCCGGGCTTCCAAAGATAGACCAGCATTAGCGCATTATCTA
>JAQGBT010005777.1:0-13684 GCA_034698585.1 Disparrhopalites patrizii
GAGAGAGAGAGAGCGAAAGAGTGAGAGAGAGAGAGCGAAAGAGTGAGAGAGAGAGAGCGAAAGAGTGAGAGAGAGAGCGAAAGAGTAAGAGAGAACGAGAGAGATACAGAGACCGAAAGAGTGAGAGAGAGAGCGAAAGAGTGAGAGAGAGCGAGAGAGAGAGAGAGAGCGAAAGAGTGAGAGAGAGAGCGAAAGAGTAAGAGAGAACGAGAGAGATACAGAAACCGAAAGAGTGAGAGAGAGAGAGAGTGAGCGAGAAAATTTTGAGAGACTTGCTCGTGGAAACTGCGCATCAAAATGTTCACTCGTACATACGATATACCTACACACGAACCGCGTATAAAAAACGCCTCGGTACATACATGATGTCTATATATACAAGCTGTGTGTATTCTGTGTGTGTGTATGGCTCTCTCCATGCAAATGTATACAAACACTGTACGTATAACGTACGTCGCACGTATCACGCACTACGCTATATACGGGCTACTCTACGTTTATTACGTTCTTTCTATTTCTATATACAGTCGGTCCGACTGAGTCGGATTCGACTGAATCTATACATCACTATACATATAAGTATGTATGTATCGAAAAATAACCCTATAGCTTAGCCTAGCTATAGTGTTACGTGTGTATGCAGAGATAACACAGGGTTCTGCATACATACGGAATCGAGATCCGAGTTAATAAGCTACATAATACGTAAGCGTTTCATTGTGGAGTTAGATGTGACGATTGTGTGTATCCTGTACCGTGGGCTGTGCTGTGTGAACCAATAAAGGCAGTGCTGCTACTGCTGAGTAAAACTACCCATCGCTGTTAACTTGCCATGTTTATGCCGTAGCGTACATGTGGACGGGTCGTTACTTTTCAAAGACGGATCGAAATGCGCCAATTTTGGATGTCTTTTAGTCTTTATCTTTTATTATAACAATTAGACTGTCCATCGGTGATGACCGGTGACATTTGACCACTGACCACATTTTAGGTCTAATGGGCTAGCTAGCCGTCCGTTATAGACAAAACGGGAGGAGAACAAGTTAGATTCTAAATAACTTTGCCGATCAATTTTTGCTTCAAATATATTTTGTCTTCGTCCTCCTGTGCGGAAAATGTTATGATGGAAGAATCGAATATTTATATGCAGTTCCTTTATTTTATGATTTTTATTACGCGAAATTATGCGCAGCGCGTGTTCAGCACGTAAAATAAATTACATGGACCTTTAACACGCGTAGTATCCATCGTAGTGTACAATGATTGTCAATAATGTCAAGTGCTAAAGATGTAGCAACTTTTGTCTTCTGATATGTTCATGTGTGTTTTCTTGTCTGGTTTCGTAGGGTGAAGCGCGTTTTATTCTGTCAAATTTGAATGCATCTGTGGGTACGTTTTTTTTGGAAAACGTCCAGGGGTATTTTGGGTATGTCAGCCAAATTGAACATAATGGTATTTACTTCGTGTATTGAACCCATAGGAAGTATCTGACACCAAAATTTTGAAATTCCGGGTTTTCTCAAATAATAAAATAATTTTTTGAGGGTCAATTAAGCATTAAATAACAAAATTGTCTATCTCAAAATACTCCTAATGCATAACGGCATTTATTAAAAAAATGAAAAAAAATTTGAACTTTTGAAAAATTTTCCAAATTTCACATGTATTTTTTGAAATTTTGAATTACAATTTTCGAAATGTCGCCCGTGGTCCATTGAAGATTTTTTGTATGAAATACCCACAACGAAACCTGGAGAACCATATAAAGAAAAAAAAATTCAATCGATCACGGGCGACATTGTCAGAATTAATTAAAACCGATTCGGTTTTAATTCGGTTTAGCCCTTTGACCCTGTGTATATATATATGCTAGCTGCACTGCACCATCATAGTGCAGTCGTCCGCCCACGCATATAGTCCCCTATGAAAATGTTTTATTTTAATTTATCTGTGATGGCTACGAGCTAATCATCATGCAGAGATTATTTGGGACCAATTAGTAACATTATTATGTATGTATATGTCCTCAAAATCTCTGAAATTTACCTTACGCATTGTTTGAACCTATTCAAAAAAACAAACCCCTGTACTACTGACTGTTCGACCAAATCATTATTTCAGCAGTGGTGGCCCAAATGTCTTCAATACAAAATTACCATTGCAGTCTGTTGTAATATCAAGGTGGGTAACTGTGGTCATACTTTTTGACGGTAGTAACTATGTAATAGTGGCAATACTTTGTTTCAGGTTTGGTCGTTTTTCATAAATTTTGCCCTAGATGGATAAGTAGGCTCGAGCAAAATCTTTTCCTCCGTGTTATACTTCTCCCTGCATGACGGTAAATGTCTAAACGTGTGCTGATTTTGTTTATCTTATACGATATACCATTCTTCCAACTTCCAACGCTTTGTTCCATTAATTTCACACAGATTTCAATCGAAATTTAGAAAACCAGGAGATCCAAGCAGTAGAAGCTCCGCTGAGTTTTGCCGAAGATTGTCATTGTCACAGCATTTTATTTACTTTCGGAGATCCAGCACGCCTAATGGGCCTCAAATGCGGGCAACCATGCAAGCACTCGTGTGTTGTTAAAACACAGTTGCGGCGTAGATGAAAAATAGACCAGATAAGATTCTAGGATTTGACCATCAGTGGCAAGTGCGCTTGAACAAGGATTCCATTGCGCGGTTAAAAAGGTGCAAAAACGACGTCATGTCCTAGAAATATTAATCGCATCAGTGCCAAGAATATGTAATTGTTTCGGCGCTTTCACTGCGCAAATACAACTCTTAAAAACTGGGTATTTTCGGCGGAAATTTCGCCGAGATGGCAATGGAAACTCCGTCCGAAACGCATTTGGCACCGGCCAACCGCGGGGAAAACCTGACGTCTGGCCAATTTTTCAGTCTGCGCCGGAACTGCGTTCTCCCAACACATTAGTGCTTGCAGGGATATTTACTAAATGGAGCATCACTTTGATCTCGTATTGACACATTTTGAGCCGCCTCGACCTTTGAAAAATAACGACCCGTACACATGGCATTCCATATCCTTGCGACCACTTCGCCACAGCAGTCACATCACGGATGGAATAATACACCAAACCAAAGGTATACATAACTTGCTGCGTTCTGAACTTTTATGCAATTGTTCCGTCGTTCAGCATTCAGAGCAGAATTGAGTATAAACATAAAGCCTTATATTGGATGCCATATACAACTGGCTAAAAAATGTAAAAATGCCCAAAATATGTACCTATAGGTATACACACCCCAAAAAATACTCATGTATTTACCTACACATCCCCGCTATACACGTTAGTGCTTGGCCATATAAAGTGTAGGAAACTAGGAACAAGTCGTAGACCTACTCGAAGCTTGAGGTTTGGTAGCATTTATAGGTTTTAGCCAGTAGTAGAAGTGTTTCTACTCGTAGGAGCGAAGTGCAGAGGTATACTTGTTTGTGGAGGGACTACTTTGTGTGTGTATAATTCAGAATTTATGTGTTTTTGAGGCTATATACATTTATTTAATATGTATTATATAATTTTTTTTTTCGGGAGAAACGAGATAGGCCCAGAGTTTTAGTGCATGAAACTTTTGGCTTGAACAAAATCCCTACCGAGAACACATCCACACTCAATGCGTCCCTCCTAATAATCTGTAGGAAGACATACGGTGTAAATCGAACACAATACAAGTCAAATAGAGTTTGACTCCGGCTCTGACTCGACTTTTATACACACCTCGGGCTCAGGATTTTTCCTCAAACTTGTCTCTTCAAATTCCCCCTCGTCTGTCTACTCCACCAAATCTGTAACATGAACATGAGTAAAAGGTTCTACTTGATACAAAATGTATCAATTCTCATGCGTACAAAAAAAAAACTGTATTATTATTAGCTTCTCCTGCTCGCATCTTTATTTATACGGGGAATGCTTTATGATTCACACGTTTCAAATCAATCTGAATCTTAAACCTACACAATTCTCCTTTTGTATGGGGATTTACGGACGCGACAGAAGGCAAGCACCTTTAATATAGACTTTTTATATAGAGTTCCTTTTTATTAGAGATTATAAAATGCAGGATTTGCACTGTACTGTAATAATTATTTTTTATTACATCCTTTATGGTGGATAACAGTACTGTAGTTAATGGTAAAGCTTACTTCGTACAGGATTAAAGCCTAGACTTTGGCTGGATAATCTGCCCGGTAGTAGACTTTTACGCACGCATTGTTATACATTAAGGTACATACTCAGGGGAGAAGTGAGAATTTGTCAGGGAAAATAAATACTACGGGAGTAAGTAAGTACTTACTCGCGGATACTAGGAATTACAACTCTTTTACAAATTTACTATAACGTAAAATTAATCGTAAAAATGTGCGAAGGAGATAAGCTGCAGCTGAGTGCAGATAAGAGGAAATAGTATAAATAATAGATATCAGGTCTTGTACTAGTGACACATTAACAGGGGAAAATGAAAAAAAAATGTAAGAAGTGACTGGCTTAAAATGGGTAATATCGGATATTCAGTTCAAATTGTGAGGATGGACAATATGCGAAGTAGAAATTATACTGTAAATTCATAATTTAAATGTCTATCTCTGGAAATCAGTGCTTGCACTAATTGACAATAAAGGCATTATCATATACCTATGCTTTATTTTGCTTTAATTTAAATAGTGCATAGTGCTTTAATTTAATGAGCATAGTGCTATAATTAAATGCCTTAAGGAAACCGGGAGTGGGTGAAAATTACAAAAAAAAAAGGATTAATTAATAAATTAATATTAATAAATTCTTATTCTAGGAAAATGAGACATTTTAAGGTCCAAAAATCATACAATGAACAGCTTAAAAGAGCTTTGAAGACTTAAATAACAGACAAAGGAATGCCGTGGATGATTGGAAGGCCATGAAAGGATTACGAAAAAATGAATTTTAAGATTAAAAAAAAAATCAAGTTGGGAAAATATTTGACTTCAGACAAAAACTTGAGGCCATACATTTGGGGTCTTTTTTTGACTCATTTGAGCAGAGTTAAACAGAGATCTGCAGATCTTCAAAGACTTTCTTCAAATCTCTACACAAACTATGTACATTTGTTGTTTTTCTTTGTCAATGTGTTTTGGTTCATCTCTGAAGTTCATCCAACAGTCATGATCCGCATCCCCAGCCCAAATGTGGGGTAGAACACGTTCTCCTTCAAAAACATCTTTGCAAAAGATGTAGTAAAAGGGAAGATTTGAAGGCATCTACTGGCTCTCACTATAGGAATGGTAGAGTGGGAATCAAAACGTTTTATAAAATGAAAGGAAGCATTGATTTGATGCTTTTACCCCAGCCAAAAAACCAAAACAAAAAAAAAAGGAGATCCGCATCCCTGCAGTATAAAAGGCCTGTGTGTGTAGTAGTAAGAATGTTTTACGTGGAAAAAAAAGGGTTAAGTACGTAGGAAAAATATTTTTCAGTAGATGTAGGTACTTCTCGTGAGATTTTTGTATACATACATTGTATTGAAAAGGAAGGAAAAAAAAGGGTTTGTCCTCTGAAATAAAAACGAATAAAATGTGTATATAAAAAAAAAGTGTGTGAAAAGGAAGAAGGGAATAATATGGCTGCCACGCATCCGCCGTCGAGTTGCTGGATGAAAAAAATAAAAACGTAGAAAAAAAAGGATGATGTCAATCCCGCCACCAGAAGCCGCCCATTTCAATGTGAGATTTTCTCGTTTTCCAAATCTTTCCGTCCGAGCACAACGCACAAACTGAAAAATTGACGGAGGCCCTCTGTAATAAATGATTTTCACTGGCGACGGTTCAAATGTACACAGTTTTTCCTTTTATTTATTTACCTCTTGGAAATACTGCAGAGATCTTGTACATAATGTGAGAGAAAATCTTCTTTTGGAATAACAGTTTTTTGAGGCAATTGAGAGGACTTAATTTTTCTTCTGTCTGAAGACGTCACGAATACTGTGGGAAAATTAAATGTAAGTAAACGTAAACATTAATTATTGATTATTGCTGGAGATCTCATTGACATTGTTCCTGTACGGCAGAATAATAAGATGCTAATTAACTAACCATTTCGTGTTTTGGGCGTTGGTATAGAAAGTAATTGCAGTATAAACCACGTACAAGCTTCATGAATTTTCTTCGTGTCAATGTCGGGTAACGGTCAAGTGTCAAGGTTTTGAAAAGCAAATTCTTACCGAAATTCATTCATATAAATAACTTGAAAGAGTATCGTCTTGCAGTACGCTAATTAGGTACTAAGGAACCTATTTGTCAATGGTTTAGCTGTGTCCCGGTCACCTTTGATTGCACACAGGAACAAATGAGAATGCTAATCCCAATGTTATTATTGTTCCAGATAGAGACAAACGAAATTTCTCAATTCAACTAAGGAGGAGCAAGAGCAAGTTATGACTATTTTACCGCAACGGCCACAAAAAGCAAGGTATTGTTGCATTAACTATATAATGATTAACATTTTTAACACTAGTTTTGTCACTAGGGAAAATGTAAAACATGGTTCCTGGAAACCAGGCGGTTTAGGAATGCAGTTTTCGTGGAAGTTTTTTTTTGTGAACGTCTAATTTTTTTTTGTTTGTGTTTACTGTGCACGTTTTCACTGGCTCATCAATAGTTTCTCCGGTATGCTAAATGCTAATGTAAGAAATTTGTGTTTGTTGTTTAACTGAAGGAAGACCACGTAACCGGAGGGGCAGCTGACGAGCTTCTGGACCATTGGCTCCCCTATCTAAAGTTTGAACGAAAGTAAGCAAGAGAAAGAAACTAGAAGATAGGGGAAATAAACGTAATTGGAAGCAAGATGGAACTTCAAGAAGACATTGTTGATATTTTACTTCGATACGGCCTCTTTGTTGGAGCAATATTCCAGCTGATTTGTATCGGTGCCGTGATTGTCATGCCTGACACGAAGTCAGAAGGCCTTACGGTAAGTTTTTGTTTCTCCTGTTTTAAGCAGAAATTGGGTTTATGCATAGTTAGTAGTAGTATTTGTATCTCGTTCACTGCTTTAGTTCAATGACTCTATATATGTTTACTTCGGTAACGGGTTCACTTATTGTCCTTTTCTGTTGACAACTAAAATACTGTAAAACACGTCATCTTTATTTGTGCATGATTGAATGTTATTTCTTTGAACAGAAGATATTAAGATTATATTGTAATTGTTCTTTGACAAGCATGTAGAGGTGTTTTTAAGTATTTGTACATTATACATTATAAACTGATTAAAGGCCTGTCAAAATCAGGTGTGTATTGAGTTAAGTTGGTGCATATATGTAGGGTTCATTATTAGATAATGCAGTTATTTAAATGCTTGTATTTACATTGTATACAGGATTCCGATGTTAGTGAAGACGAGCCATCAGCATCTGATAGGGAAAGTCCACAGATCTCCCCCAATCATAAACATTACCGATCTAAACGGGAGAAAAAGAAGCGCCGCTAGTCTTCGTTATACTACCACAGTTTTCACGATTGCAAGTTATATTTGCCGGAATTACCAATACAAGACTGAATGTTTCTTGCAGGATGCTCTGGAAGAGCAACCAGTCAGCCTGTTTGGGAATGGGAAAATTTGTCAGGATTGTTTGAATACTAATATTGTTTATTAAAAAACAGATTCGTGAATGTAAATTTTGAGTATGTATATGTATACTTTGTATACAGTTTGGTTTACATTCTGCATTCGCAATTTTCGCAAGGCTGAACTCGTGTGAAGTACTTATTTATTATTACTATTACTGCTATTCGTGTGCAATAAATATCGGACTGCTAATTGTAAACCAAGTTATTTCTTGTGTCACACGTACTACAAGTCTGGAATTAGAAATGTACCGGACTCATTTCACTTCGCACATTTCAGAAGAATATTTCTCATTGCTTGTGCCGCTTGAGGTATTTAAATGCCTTCAAAATATGACGAAAACTAAGTGCCCGCCATATTTGTTTTTGGAGAATATGCTGAACGGAAATTAGCTTATGCACAAGTTTTTCTTGCTTAAACCATACACGTCTGACCTTTCAAAATACAACAGGCATTTTTAACAATAACTGTGTTGTAAAAACTAGAAGAAGTTTTATTTTTTTCGACTACGTTGTTGCCTGTACAAGCTGAAGAAAACCCGTCAAATCTTTAAATTTTCTTTGGATCTCTTATCCTTGTACTTGTAGCTATTCGCAGTGCCATTATCGTAAAATGTAAACATGGTTCAAATTTTAAACGCGCCAACCATATGATTTTATCACTTGTCACCCAAGCATTTAGTCCGTGAAATACGTATTTTCACAACATGATTATGACATTAAACAGAAAGTCCAATACTGATTACCACAATGCATGAGGTGAAAGTGATTTGCAATTGCTGTGACGTCGAATTCCTTCTCATAAACCAAAAGCGTCCTCTTTCAATTCAACGTTTCAGAAGCATCCATTTTGTTTGAAAAATATTCTTTTGTATGCGCCTACAACAAATCAGAACCATCAATGAATTTGGGCATAACTATTGTTATTGTGTTTTTATGTATGTACGTAATACATGTAAATCATTAAAAAATTGCTTTTCGGGGCCCACCAAAATTTTACGCAACTTTATTTAAATACATTATTTATTTTTCCTATCCTTTATTAGAACAAAAATTACTCCTACAAAGTTCCAAATTATTTTTGATTGTCAATTATTATTTGCATAAAATAATTAAAAAATCGTTGCTTTCCGAAAATTCCTCGTTTTAGTACAACTATTTTCCAATGCAAATTGTATTCGTAGTCCCGAGGGCTTTCACTGGCGAAGGAAAAAGCAGCTGCACAATTTTTTTTATAGGAAAATCAACTACACTTTATTATAAACGGACTACATATTGCATCTCTCCTTGTATACCTTGTCAAATGAACCTGATCCGTTTTAGATCTGAAATACCCATCCTTCACTTATTAGCTTTCTCCTTTATACAGCTTTACAAGTTTTTTTGCCGTGTATTTTCACCTGTTTACAACTGGATTTTACATAAAAAAGGATTAACGATGTATTTAAAGAAGTCATTAACGAGCATACGTCGTTATTATTAATTGCCTGCCAAGGCTCAAGCAATCGTTTAAAAAATGGAATCGAAAAAATGTTACTTACAGATAGTATTCCAACCCTATCTTGGACAATGTATTGGACACTAATAATTCATTTCCAGGATTTTCAATTCTTGTTTTTTGGAAATTTATATATTTGTTTTAAAACACTCAAAATTTGTTCGAAAATTTGTTGTAGCAGCATTTTTTGTTTTACATTTATTGGACAAAAATTTGTTTCCTAAATTTGTTAGTGGCAAGGCTTTTGGGATAAGTTCATGGGTTGCAGGGATTTTTATTGTGCGACAATACATATGTTTTACTTTTTTGCAACGAATTTATTTTATGATGAATTTATATTTGTCGAGCATTTTTTGTAACGTATGTTTATTTTGCGTTAAATTTCAGTTAAATGAGTGGAAAAATTGGTTGTGAAAAAAATTGTGAGTTTTATTTGTGTCTTTGCCGCAAGTTTAAATTTCGACAAATATCTATTTGTGTAGAATTTGCTCCTACACAATTTTTTTTAAATTGCTATACTTTGTGTAGGGAAATTGTGCCCATGCAAAAATGCATCTGGTTTAGTTTTATCTAAATTTATTATACATAATCGCATTTTTTATAAAAAGGATACATGTTCGGAATTCCTTCTCGGAAATACGTTTTGGGGAGCGAGTCAGTTCCGGATTGCGTTTTCATTGCGGCGTTAGAAGAAGTTAGAACAAGTTTTCACTAAAGTACCTGAAATGTTTATTCTTGATTAATTTTTGATTATAGTAAGCGCCTAATTGAATTATCGGAGGACATCGGCTTGCCATTCTTAAGGGCATTGCCTTTAAAGAAGATTGTACAGAGACGTACAACGCTTGTAAGGAGTCGGATTACACGGTGGTCGTCAAGACGCTCCTCTATTGGCTCCCAGCCTTCTTCAAAAACCACAATCATCGGAGAAAAAAGCCATGTACATGAAGAGCCGGAAGCGTCAGCATATTTAGATTACAATTTTTTATTAACAAATATCTGCCATTAAGTATTCATTTAATTTTTTAGTTAATTAATTGTTATTAATTATCCACCCAGAATAAGTCGGCGTAGCGCCCGTGCAAATCGGAACTTCGGAGTTATTGCCCCGTGTAAAAAGCTTTCTAATTGGATTATCTACTTGTATCCGTACACTAATTAATGTCATTCACGATGTGTAGTTTTGGAAAAACAAAATCTTTTTTTTTTTCTGCAAACGGATTTTAACTCAAATAAGCGATTGGGTACTCTGGAATATCTAACTTTTTTATTGCTATCTTTCTCCAAATCCTAAAAAATCGGAAGGACATGGACCTTTTGAATCTATATTTTATATGAAGTATATTTAATATTTATACTTAATAACCAATTAAGGCTCAACGAAAATAATTCACTCACACACTTGCATGAAATCAATATTGTTTTGTGAGTTTTCCTGTTACATTTTTAGACCGTCCCAAAAACAAACTAATTACCAAATATTTTTGGGCGAGCTCCTTAGTTCCACGTACTTACAGTCATGCACATACCTATTTATTATACAAAAAAAGGGCTGAATTATCCTTTTTTGTATTATGCCAGTGAAATGTTGATGACACGGGTCGTTGTGGTGTAGTATCGGAAGATTTCCGGCCCGGATGGGCAACAAAAGTTATACGCAACAACCCGTCAGAAACTTTGATGATCTAAAAAATTATATATATCGTCGTTTAAGTGTCAACGTTGACCAAGTCCGTTTTATCTTAAATGCAAACCTGACTAACGGGTTTTTGCTGAAGGGTTTCGTAAAAGTTCAAAGTTGACCTAGTGCACCAATGCTTTCAGGCTGCGCGCCTTATATTATCTATAGATAAGATAAGGCGCGCCATTTCAAGAAGAAATTCAGGGTGTAAAGTAAATCATTAAAAAAGGCCTCCTTGATTTACATACACCCTGATTGCATTCTCATTTGAACTCAACAGCACATATGTTTGTATTTGTTTATTTACATAAGACGCTGCTTCCAGATCCAGACAATTTACTGACACATAGATTATATTAGAATAGAAGTTAGAAGAGAAGTTAGAAATGGCCCCAGCATAGATTTGTACCACCGCGGCAGCGGCAAGTCAGAAATCACTGAAAATTTCGGATCGTCCTGCTTCCCTTCTCCAGCGTCTAGATGCCAGTCCCAGGATCACATTCAACGTTTGTAATAATACAGTGTATGTCGAAATTTTGGAAACCGTTAATATAATTTTTCAGTTTGGTCTACGTACTTTCTAAAAGAACTTCTAAGTTATTTTTCCATGCAAAAAACTTCCTAATTGGATCATCTAGTACATGCATCCGTACGCAGATTAATGTCATTCACAATATATAGTTTTCGAAAAAACTAAAAAGTTTTTTTTAGTTAAAACTAATTTTAACTCAACTCAGTAATTATTAGCTACTCTGGAACTCTGGAATATCTAGCTATTTCTCTAAATCCTAAAAAAATCAGAAATGCATGGACGGTTAAAATCTACGTTTTTTATAGGAAGGATATTTATGGTCTATACTAATAGCCAATTAAGGCGCAACGAAAATAATGCTCTCCCACACTTGCCTGAGATCACAACGGTTTTGCGAGTTAGTATACCAAACATTTTTCGACCCTGCCAAAGATCGTCTACATAATAATTAACAAAAACTTTTGGGCCAGCGAGTGTTTTATGGCGTGGGCGAAGAGGAAAAAAATATTCCGGATGTGTGTAATCCAGATGATTCAAAATACGCTGTATCGTTTTATCAACGAAAATAATTCCAGCTAATTAGATTAATCATCCTCAAGGAAAAGGAGGAGAAGGATGTGCACCAATTGCGTCATCACTTAATCGCATCCCCACGGATTTCTTCCATAAAAAAAAAGATTGCCTATGATTGCCCAGTCCATACACATTGAGCGGCGTTGGGTGGTCCGGGAGAAAGTTTGATGACGATGGGGGAAAACTTTGTGGGTGAAAAGACGGACGTTGAATGGAGAAAGTGTGGTAAAAGCAGAACATTCAATGTATGAGGAGATCCCCAAAAGTCTGTGGTGGATCCATAAAGTTTCAATGAATGGACTTGCATGGTAATACGTCGGAGCACTTGGTGGTATTGAGGAGTGCAAGCCAGGGATTCCCTCGCATTATCAAAGTAGAAGACGTTACTATTGAATGACTTCAACAAATACCAGTGGCGTATGCTCTTAATGGCTACATAAACACTGAGGCTGAGGTGCTTTCTCCCCAAGGTAAAAGTGAGAAAGAGAGGAAAAACGTTCTTTTTTATATATATACAACAAAAACAAGGGGGAAATCGATTCTTTTTGGCTTCATATGTGTAGATTTTGCTCATGTCTATACATGTGTACGCAAATAAATATTCTTTAATAGGGAGAGAAAAGGAATGGGGGAAATATATGGGGGAAAAGGAACTAGAGAGCAAGACTGTGTTGCAATTCAGAGACCTGGAGCTGCCCAGGATCTGCGCTTCCTTTTCTTCTATCAGGTCACACTTGTAGTTTTTTTGTCAGAAGTCATGTGAAGGGAAAACACCGCTGGACTCGTGCTTTTCTTGGCTGTATGTGAATCCATGGGACCATATGGGTATAGGTGTATCACATTAATAAAGAATATGGAGTGGTGAGAGTTGATGGTGAAAAATATATAGGGAAGGAGAATCACAGGCAAAGCAGAACGACATATACCAGCTCAGTATCTTTCTCTTGGGATAAGGCGAGAGAGTGTGAGAGAGAGAGAAAGAAATGAAAAGGAGATAAACAAGTTTGGCCGTGCAACAGCAGAAGAAAGAATTACGAGACAGAGACGGAGTGAACGGATGCCAAACAAATAGCATAATGAAAGCAAACTGGGAGAAGGCAGCACGAGGGGAAACCAGCTAGAAGGCAACATAAAGGACAACACAAAGGGTGAAAGCACTGCTGGGACTGGGAGAAAGCACAAGGAGAGAAAAGGAACTAGAAGGCAATACTGAGTGAAAGTAAACTGGGAGAAAGCGGGAAGGCAAACAGAATGGCAGTACAAAGAGAAAAAGAAACCTTGGAGAAAGAAAACGTGGAGAATGTGGAAATAAGAGAAAGTAGGAGAGGAAAGGAGAAAATCCATGAGAAAGTAGAAAATGAGAAGAAAATAGATGAGAAAGCATACAAAGAGATTAACGGAGAAAATCGATGAGAAAGTGAAAAAGAATGGAAAGGGGAAAATAGATGAGGAAGTAGAAAAAGGGAGGAAAGGAGAAAATAGACGAGAAAGTAGAAAAAGAGAAAAAAGGAGAAAATAGTTGAGAAAGTAGAAAAAGAGAAAAAAGGAGAAAATAGTTGAGAAAGTAGAAAAGAGAGGAAAATGTAGAAAATGAGAGAAAAAGAGAAAATAGATGAGAAAGTAGAAAATCAGACAAAAAGAGACACTAAGATGTAAAAGGAAACGAAAAGAAAAAGAAAGAAAGCAAGATGTAAGAAGAAACGAAAAGAAAAAGAAAGAAAGCAAGATGTAAGAAGAAACGAAAAGAAAAAGAAAGAAAGCAAGATGTAAGAAG
>JAQGBT010005778.1:0-13681 GCA_034698585.1 Disparrhopalites patrizii
CTCTTTCTCTCTCTCTCTTCCTCTCTCGCTTCCTCTCTCTCTTCCTCTCTCTCTTCCTCTCTCTCTTTCTCTTTCATCCTCCGTTATACATCTATGGCTGGTCCCACATACTTTGGGGATAAATCAGGACATTTCCCGCTATTACTTACGCCATGTTATCACATTTTAGCTGCATGGATGAAATGATGGTGATGGGCGCCTTGTTATTTGGAACAACCACAATCCACACTAGCCATTTCCCCTTCCCTCTCTCTCTCTCTCTCTCTTTCTCTCTCTAGACATGCCTCTCTTTCTCCGGGATGATACCAACGGATCCGTGTAATTGTTGTGATTTTTTTTAGAAAAGAGAGAATATGTGAGAGACTTTGAGAGAGACGGGGGTGAATACAAGGGGAGATATGGAAGGGGTGGGAGGGAAGCCTTTAGAATTAGTTTGAGGAATTGAGCTCTACAGCCGTAAAAATAAAGCGGGGCATTGGAGGAGCAAGAGATCTGAGGGGAACATGTTCCATTTGGATTTGGGACTTTTTTTTTTGCGGTCTTATAAGGAGAAAGGAGAGAGACGAGGAGAAAGAAAGAAGGAAAGGGGTGGGAGAGGGAAAGACGGGAGAGAGGGAGTAAGGAAAAGGAGAAGGGAGATGAGAGAGAAAGAGAGAGATATGTAGGAAGAGAGACGGGAGATGGGATAGAGAGAGAGAGAGAAATAGACAGAGATGAAAGAAAACTGTAGAGGAGTTAGAAATTGTAAAAAAAACAAAATCTTCACAGTTTTCACAAGCAAAAATACAGCCTATTTCCAGTTCAAAAGAAAACGACAAACGGATTCCGTGTGCCGTTTTGGTTGAGAGTTTCTGTCACTTGCCAATCTTTCGTGTTTTTTTGCCTTTTTTTGTTGTGTTTGCTCCCTTTCCACAACATCAAAGTCTTGCTTCAAAATATTTTCTTAACCCTTCGATTTTGTACTTATTCTCAACATTATTTATGTTTATGATGGCAGCTGAGGATCTTTAGGATTTTTTCCTGGCAATTCATGTAACATTATGTCTTTTATTTCTCCCATTCCTCCGCTTGCAGAGAATTCCAGTGATTTTTATTATATTTCTCTCTCAGGTCTCATATGTCAAGTGGTAAAACAACCAGAGGGAAGCGGTGTATTCTTGTGAAAGCAATTCCGTCTAAGACAAATGTTAAAATGTTCCCTTTCTTCGTCTTCTGGTGGTCACCTTCGGGGACATCCAGGGGAACCTTTAGAAAATCTCTCATGGCAGTATATTGCTACTAAAATGCAAGATTATACAATTCAACAAATGCCTTGAGAAAATGTCAGAAGCTATTTCAAGAAGCCATTAACAGGCTTGTGTGTGACATGAAATTGGAGAGGAGGATAATTACGGGAATATCGATTATGCTGAATCAACTTTGTATAAGCTCACGTGTCAATGTGTGGGGAAAGATAGTTACTGCCATTTCACATGCAATTCATTCATTCAAAGGGGAAATTGAGGTTAATTCATACAGATTTTTTTTTCCTGAAGTTTAGCGTGCAGAAAATTTGTGTTATTTTAATACCCTGCAATTTTAGCAGGAAAAGAGTTATTTTTGTAATTTGCTTGCGGCACCTAAACCCATAATCGCTTTAGAAGGGCTCAATCAATCACACGAATGCAGTGAATAATAAGTACCAGAATATTTTACAAAAATGCATTTTCCCCAATTATATTGGCATTATTGATGATTATGGAATTCCTGGTCATGAAGTTACAATAAAAGGACCTTCATCAATTGATTTTTTTCTCCATTAAAATCATTCTTGTTGCTATCCTCAATTATGGGAATTTCCAAGTTTTCAAGGATGCATTATTTTTAGTTTTTGTCGAATTTTTGAAAATACATCCCGAGAATGCTTTCCAGTACAGATTGCTGGGAAATTTATTAGGGGAATATTTGGCACTAAAATAATAACAAAGATTTTCGTATGATTGATGAAGACAGAAGTACATTTAAAAAAAACTTTAAAAGCTTAGATCCTTAAGGGTAATTGTAATGTTTTTGTTTTGCTCTCCAAAATTTTCTTATTGCATGCGATCATAAAATTTACGATTTTCCCTGTTCCTGTCTTTCCATCCAGAAAAATCTCCATAAAATTACTGTCTACACTTTAACATCACGATTTTTCCCGCGATAAAAAAAAAATCCGACAATTTTCTCTTCCGCGTTCTTGCGGCACAGTTTAAAAAAACGCACCCTATTCATGCACGAACAGGTGATGAAATATTCCTTCACAGTTTCTTTCTCCGATCATGATACCTGCTCCAAAAGGAAAATCAAAAAGCCGTTGTCACTTGTGGTCACGAAATAGGAAACGCTTTAATTTGAGGGAAATCCTTCGAGGAAGAAAAATGCCGTGTGAATTTTATTGGACTTCAGATGATGCCTTTCCTACCATGATTTATGATGGAGAAGTTTGAAAAGAATAAATGCAGACACACTAAACTCTTTGATGTTCCTCCCACTTTCCTTTTCTGTCGACGATTGCCATTTGGATGAATAAATAAAATATTCCAGAGCCCTATAAATCATTGGGGAAAGCTTCTATTATCCGAGCACGTGAGAGACATTTGTATACCAAATGCATATTTGCACACAATACTCATATACGCATGTGTCCACGTTAGCAGTAATCAGAACGGTGAGGAAGAACATTTGAGCTCAATTATTTGCGTCGGTGTGAAGTGGAGAATTAATTATGACATCACCTTAAATCAACCAGCTACCAAAATGGTTTTGTATACAAAAAATATAAGTGTATGTAGTGTGGCTTAACAGTAATAGTCCAACAACGGTTTGTTTGTATTTTACCCTCCTTGTAAACGCTCCATAAGGACCTTCCAAAACCGGCTGAACCAGTCTCCTTTCTGGCACGGAAAAGGAGTAAAAAAAAAAAAGGAAGAGAGAAAAAAGACGAAGAGCGACCGAGAGAGAAGAAAGAGTGAGACATCGGTGATTCCTTTTTGCCATTTAAATGATTCCAAATGTCTCTTTGTATTTAACTATCTGTGTACAGTGCACACGTCTGGTAAAAAGCGGTGGAGATTACACAATGCAATCCTCAATAATTATTCTCACACGGACTCAAAATTGTGCGTATGTCTGTAATGGGAATCTAATTCACTTGAGAGTTACCATTAGCTTTGGAGATTAAGAATCATTAAAATCCACTTTACGACTCCTCTTTAAAATAAAGCGTGGGCGTCTTTGTCAGCAGTCACATACTTTTTTTTAGATGTCCATACATACGTATATACAATAGAGCTTTATCTGTATTCATTTTTTTTTCTCCCTGAAAAAAATGTTTTATCCAAAAGAAACAGCAGTATGCTATGAATACCAAAAGAATTTTTCTTTCTGGGCAAAAAAAAAAAACTTAAACATTTTTTATGATTATTAACAAAAGGTTACTAGTTGAACAATTCTTTGGAGAAGCAAAAAAAAAAAGTGGGAGATGTATGTAATGGAATTAAATTTCATGGACATTTTACGGCTTCTCCTACTTATCTGCACTTATTACTTCTGACTCCTGAGAGAGTGGAAGTAATAAAAAAAAAGGTGAACTCTTTCTCTCCGGACTTTTTCTCTGATTTTTCTTCCTCTCCGTGTTTCTCTCTCAACCTGAGTAATAGGATTTAAAAGTAAATCTAAGGCGAGGGAGAGAGATAAAGAGCATGATAAGAATGAAACTGGCAAAAGCTATATTCGATACTCAAGATTGGGTACGGAAGGGACAAAACGAAAGAGAGAAAAAAATCAGTGCTCCGGAGTTTTTAAAGTTGGAATTTCAATGAACTTTTGCCAAGTGCTAGAAAAGTTCCTTTAATACCCAAAAAGCTTTATAATATGGAGGAATCACCATGACCATCAACAAGATCAAGCTATATAGGAGAACCACCTATTTCTAACCCTTTCTCTCTCTCTCTCTCTCTCTCTCTCCCTTTCTTTATGTTAGTAATTTGGAAATAACACACTTGGCTGGATGTTTAAATTCACTCATTTACATATTTCGAATTACATCCCATTGGACTTGAAACGATCCCCAATTTGGGTTTCTCATTCCATCCCAATTATTATTACACGATCTTGTCCTCTGCTAAATCCTCAGGTCTTGTCCTATCATGTTCAAGGATTCAAGGATTCTCTATAGTTCATTGCATTTCCACTTCTTTTTTGCTATTCTTCTCTCAGAGTTAGGATTATTACCATGATAATATTACATTATGGTATCAAGAAAACTTGTACTGTACACACTTAATATAAGCCTCCTTTTTTTCTTGGGCCATTCTTGTCCCCTTTTATACAAAGGGAAAGAAAGTAATATTATGCAAACTTATTGTATAAGCTCATGCAAGTCACCGGGCTTTTCTTATTCAAATTCAACTTGTCTCCCAGTTATGAATGCCAAAAGAGTTGTTAACAATGCTTTACCCACACTATAAAAGAGAAAATCAGCAAGCAATTTTCCAATGGATTGATGGGGATTAAAGTGTTTTTTTCTGGGGCTATCAAAATGTGATTAACACCCTGCAATTTTCAGAAGGAGGATTATAGCAGGGGGGCAATTTAGATTTTTGTAACTAGGGAATGAAGGATTAGAAAGCATAAAGGGGGGATCATACATAATCCTTGTCAATAATAATTATTCATGGATATACAGGGTGAAGCTTTTGTACATAAATTGTTATATTGTATGACTAGAAATAGGGTGAGTTTTTTAATGTGCAACCAACTCATTCTACTGTTAACATATTCCAAGTTATGCGAGGTGAGCCGGGTCCCTCGTGTGTTTCTTACGGGAGTTTATTTTAATTAACCAACAATGCTGAAAAATCCTATCCTGTTTCAAAAATTTGAATGTTGTTAGGACCTTTTTTTGAAATGATAAAAAAATAAAGCTGTTTAAATAGTTGCTCCTTTTATTCAACATAATTACTATATGACCTTTCGAGCAAATTTCGATTGCAGTAGTCGCAGTAAAATCTATTTTTATTTAATATCTTTAATCTAATTTTTATGAGTATTTGTAGGTTTTTATACGTATTTTATAAAATGCGAGCAGATAGGGTTCTTGCATTGTTTGTTATTTAAAATGAACTCCCATAAGAATAATATGGATAACAGGGTTCAATTTCTCTGGCGCTTACCTTTAGGAATATTAGTGGTAGAATAATGAGCAATAACAACTTGGAAAGGTTGGGATTTCAGCTTTTCGAATGGATATTGCACATATCTTGGCTTCAAATAGTCTGAGCATTAGAGAGAAATGCGTTTAAAAAAATTCACCCTGTACATGTAATATAATATAAATTAAGGCATTTGTATTTTCTCTTCTTAAGTATTCCTCGGAGGGGCATGGGCCTATTAAAAGACGTTTTTATCCGATGATAATAAATTCCATTTCATGTGATTATAGGATAAATATAAACACTCATTTGGTGAATGCCTCTTGGCACCACCGGGATATTTTGAAAGGGGATGGGAATTGGTGAGCTAAAAACTAAAACCTTGATTATAGCGAATGTAATAATAAAGAGAGAGAAATAATTCCTTTCGGAACTCGATAAACACTCAGTCTCGCCAATGGCTTATCCATGCCTCCTCCTCAATCCCATTAAAAGTGCATGTGGCTGGAGTAACACGATATGAATGCTGCCTAAAAAGTATTTAGCAAAAAAAAAAAAAAAATAGAAGGCGTAGGAATATTAGCAATTCATGGCAGATGGATAAAACAAAAAAAGGAACGTATATAATTTTTGCTCTCAGCCATAAACGCTTTTTATGGATGAAACAATCGCTGGAATGGAGAGACAGAAATGCGAGGGTGAATATATCTTTTGAAACCCAAGATTTAATTGAATGTTTCAAAAATTACTTAAGTTTATTGACACTAAAACTAGTATAATCTTATGAAAACAAAACTAACACAATTTCCGTGTATCTTCCTCAGATAAAATGTTTTCCAGCCGGGATGGCCAACTCTCGTTACACTACAACAAAAAAACTACAGGCTGTACATGAAAAGGGGCATTAAAGACTTGCTTCGTAATTAAAATGTGTCCAATCTATGGGAGAGATTATATGGTAAAGGTATAAAGGGAATAATTGACATTAAAACATAATTGTGGTATTAGAGGAAAATAGATTTAGTCGACCGTGGATGGAGGTGAATAAAAGATATTGTACTGGGTACGGTCCTTAAATAAATTGTGTGTATAGCTAAGTACTTATGCACATATTTACATCTTTTTTATTTAGTCCTGCTGCACTTCATATGAGATGAAAGTTGTGAGAAAGGCGTTTATGAATGAATAAAATGAATGAGTAAAACTTTGACTGTGCAAGTGTATCTGGTGACTTCCCAGACGGGGAAAAAATGTTAAAAGCGCATAAGCTCAAGTACAGGAATCACGATATGTTGTTTTTTTTTACTCTTGCATTTATAAGTAACTGTCAACGTTTTTTCTCCTCATTCCTCCACATAACTCAATGGAGGGTAAGAGATGTATCCCAGTTGGAAATCACATTCTACTACTATAATAACCCTGGAACAGTTTGTACAGACAGATAAGAAACACATTTATCTATGTATTCTCTCAATTATACGTCCACTCACAGGCAACAAGGAGTGTTTCACATCGAATAATGTCTGTAATATCTAAGTCATACTGACAGAGTAAGTAGTTGCTTCTTCAAAATGCATATGCACAATATACCATTTTCCCCCCCATCATCATAAGTTTGTTGTAGTGGAGCATTGAACACAATAAAGCCCACTGTAAACAATTTGTTTGAAAGTAAAAATGTCTTTAGACAAATATATCCTTATGTTGTATCTGTATACCAATGGGGGCTCGTCTCATATCTGCCTCCAGAGACTAATACAAATAAGTCTTGTATCTCTCTTCTTGTCTCCTATCGGTCCATCACCAGTCACTTTCTTCCTTTTTTTATTTCAAATATAGATGCTCATCTTCTCTATATATACAATGTGTTCAATAAAAAATTACTTTTACACCAATACCACAAGATAAGGTCATCTAGACTTTTTTCTTTGGTGCAATATATAGCAACATTTTTTATCCATTTTAACTAGTATGACTCAATTGCTTCAGTGAAGGTGTTTATGAAACAGCGTAATGAATGCAATCAAAGACAGCCAGTTTGTTTATTCTGTCATAAAAGCTATTCCATCGAGATTTGATTGGTCAAATATATTTTTTCATGGGTGAAGTACTGTACTTGCCCTTGGGCTTCTCCAAAAATTTAGTGGGGACTTAATGGTCATTTTAAAGGAGATAAAAACCGAAAAATAAAAACGAAATAAACAAAATAAATCTTAAAATAATTCTCGCTTGAGATGACAAATAGGTCTGTTCGCCCATGTTACTATTTTGCTACCTTTAGTATATACAAAAGAAAGATATTTTAGACATAGTTTCATTGGTTAACTGGATGTAGGAAAGATGACATGTGGTGAGATATGTGCCTTGAATATTAAATAGGTTCATTGTATTGTTTAACTCCAAGATTTTTTTGATAATGCATAATTCTGACCATTATCTCTCCAAAGCCTCACAAGTATACCTCAGCATCTCCCCACTCTCTAGTACAGATCTGTGCATTCTTCTATATAGGATTAAGTTGAATGGTAATACATATATTCCCACATCGTTCCCCTCCAAAAAAAGATAAGGCCCTACATAATTTCTCTGTCATCCAAACATTCCAACCAGGAAATCCATGGAGGTTCCAAAAACAAATCAATTGGTTGTGGGCTCCAACAGAATCCCCATCTTTTATAGGGTGAAAGATAACCACAGACGTGGAGGAAAACTAAGGACACAAATCTGGAAGTTTTGGGCTAAAAGTGACATTTTCTATCCATGTATAGTAACACCCATGTATGTGTCCTATATGTACATACATTCACAGTACATATGTACGTGAAACAAGGAAACCATAAACCATCGGTTCAAGGAACGTCTCTTTTTACGAAAAAAAAGTTTTTTTTTTTTTTTGAAAAAGCCAATTAGAATTCCGTTCAGAATGATTTTGACCTGTCCTTGATGAGTTGTGGGCACGGCTGAGCGCCACAATTCATGGGAGTTTACGGAAGTATGGAGAGGAGAAAAAGTCCAGGGAAATACTAGAGGCTAGACAGATCCCACACTTTTTCTTCCTCACCGAAGCTGGTCCCATAGCACCTCTGTACGTATACATATGTTACATATGTGCCGGGTAGAAGAGAATGTGAAATTCAATTTCATGTGCCTGGCCTTTCCCACAAGCTATCCGTTGGGGGAAAAGATTGAAGACCTTACTTTGCATACTTCAAACGGAGAGGAAGGAGACCCGGTTAGACACGTGGACCTGTAACTACACCGGTGGAAAGCTCCTTCCTTGTACCTTCACATACAAAGTGAGAGCTGCTGGACTCGAAGATACTTCTTCTTCTCCTTCTTCTTCAAAATAGCAGAATCTGCAGGGAAGTGAAAGAGGATATTTAAATCCTTTTTAGCCACCGTATTAAATGGGGAGAAGAGCTCTTTTAAAAAGTGAGCACATATGGAGAAGTTTTTGTCTCGGAGGATAGCCAAGTGTAATGGCTTATGTATAAGAAGTTGAGTAAATGGTAGTCATATTTTATGTGTAACTTGTTTCCACTTTGTGAGAGGGAGAGAGAGAGAAAATTACATAGAGAGGGAATGAAGTAGAGAGATTAAAAAAAGAGAGAGTAGGAGAGATATTAAAATAGAATAAGAGCTTAAGGTGAGAGACATTGCATGGAAATACGAGGAGACAGAAAGAGTTAGACAGATTATGACAAAGAGAGGAGAGAAATAGAAACGGAAGAAAGGGGAGAAAAGGAGAAAAGAGCGACAGGACAAGAGAAAAGTTGCAGAGAGAAAGAAAGGGTGTTCAAGGAAATAGAAGAAAACGCTAAGAGAGAAAGTAAGGACAAGGCAACAATAATGGGGGAAAGTAGGAGAACTAAACAGGAAGAACAGAAAGTATATACAAGAGGCGAGATCGTAATGGGGAACAGTGAGAGAACATAAACAGGAGGAAGAAAATAACGAAGAGAAATCCGAGGAAGAGAGAGAAAAATAGGACTGGAATTAAAAATAGGAGAGAGAAAGCAAAGGAATGGGGGAAATAAAAAGAGCAGAAATCAGAGGGAGAGAGAAATGAAAAGAGGAGAGATCAGAGGGAGAGAGAAATAAAAAGGGAGAGAGAGGGAAATAAAAACAGGAGAGAGAGAAATAAAAAGGGAGAGAGAGGGAAATAAAAACAGGAGAGAGAGAAATAAAAGGGGAAAGGGAGGAAAATAAAAACAGGAGAGACAGAAATAAAAGGGGAGATGGAGGGAAATAAAAACAGGAGAGACAGAAATAAAAGGGGAGATGGAGGGAAATAAAAGAAGGAGAGACAGAAATAGAAAAAGTAGAGAAAGAGCAAAGGGAGGAAGAGAAACAAAAAAAGGAGAGAGAAATCAGAATGAGAGATAAAAAAAAGAGAGTAAGTAAAGGGAGAAGGAGAAACAAAAAAGGAGAGAGAAAGTAAAGGGAGAAACAAGAAGAGGAGAGTGAGAGAGAGAGAAAAATTGGAGAGAAAAAACAGGGAGAGAGAAAAAGAGGTTGAGAAAAATCTTTCCTTCTTATTTCTATCTGGAACTTGTTATCCGGTGGTGCAACTGGAAGCTTTTCTGTTTGTGAGAACGGTGTAACCGACATGTGAATTATGTATATTTTTGAAGTAACCCCCTACCAATCTTCTTCGCCTACGCATTTCCACGTAGCTAATTGTCACTGTAAAGAGGAGAGAGAGAGAGAGCCAGGAAAGTTCAAGTGTGTATACATTATAAGGTTGAGATAATGTATTACCTTCCTCCCTTTAGTACATCTTTTCTCCTTATCTCGCCAGTTCCCGTGTACTTTTATATAGGTTGTCTCCCAGCAGAATGGTGGATCATGTAGTTTTTGGATGATGTGAACTTCCCCGAAAATACAAGTTTCCCCATTGGGATGTGTGTCTGTACTATATGCATACATATCCGTCCAAAAAGAATTTGTTCCGCTGAAGATGGAAAAAAAAGAGCAGCCGGCTCATATGAAGTTTACTGAGTGTGTAAATACTTGGCAGGAGTTTCCTTTACTTGTGAAGGCAATGAACTTCTAAAAACATTCATATTTAACACCAACAAAAAATTGCATCTATGGTGAATCACAAGGGTTATATTTTTTTTTGCAGACTTTTTTTTTTTTTGATAAAGAAATAATAAAATCTCAAGGGATGCACATGGAATGCTTAAAATAAAAGATGCTACTATACTTCTCCACTCAATTGCATTCTCTGAAACTCCTCCCTAAATTTTTTTTAAGTGTTTGATTACATTAAATATTATGTACTCTTGCCCATGTGTAAACTCTCCTTGATCTTGAGAGCTTTGCACGTTTTCCTGTCCAAAAGTTGACATCATTAATTTGAATGTGTATAAAAATTTAGGAGGGAACAGTTTCATGGGACTTTTACCCCTTTCTACCTTAATCCCTCTCTACACCACTTCTACACCGTAATTCAACATGTCAGAATCTAAATGAAAATGCAAATAATATTAACCTCATAGAAAAAAAATTCCTTGGTACAATTCAAGACACTATGAATGAGAATTCCTTGGATTGGCCATGGAGATTTTGGAGTAGAGAAAAAAAAATTATGTGTGTTTAATGTTAGACCACACTTTTGGTGGGGGGAAAAATATCAAGTTAAGAAGTCTTTCTCTCGGTTCTATTCATCTCATGTGACTGATGGCTCCCCAGGGAGAGTGCCTACCGCTCCAAACAAATGTGCCAGAAGAAAGAATTCTCTTATCCTTTAACATTTGATATTATCCGTTGTAAATTTAACTTTTTTACTTCCTCTTTCTCTCTCTCTCTCCCTCTGTCCTCTCTTCTTTTTCTGTCTCTGATGCTGCGATGTAGCCCTTGTCAAGTTGCTTTCGCTGAAGGGACTGCTTGAAATATGTGCTTTTCTTTCTCCCTCGAGATGTTTGTGGATATTTGTAACTACTGGGGAAAAACGTAAGTTTACCAGAGTCATATTAAATTTAAGCATATATGACTAGAATACACACAAATATGCAATTTGTGTACTGGAGAGCAAGCATCACGGCAGTCCTCCAGCGGTTGTTCATTTATATTGGCCTATATTTGTGTTTATGGGACAAAGAAGCACTGGCCGGAGCTGAAGATATAACAGTTTTCAGGGGGAAATCATCAATTTCTTTCGGGAACATTTATATCCAGACCCACTACCCACTCACAAATACGGAGAAATACGAAGCACTCTAATAAATTTGTCTAATACTAGATATTGTCGATGGGGTAAGGCTGGAAATCAAATTAAGTAACCATGAACGGCTTTTGCTATTGGAAAAATTAATAATTAAGTCAAAACTAGTTTTTGGGGTATGCTCTATTTTTGGTCTTCTTAAATCAGACAAAGCAATAAAATATTATATTATATACCTACGTAGGTATTATACCCATATTAGTTACATGTGTAATATCCAAAAACATCCCAGACATCTGTGTCTGGGAATGCTCAAGAAAAATAAGATTATATATTTTCCCGAACAAGTATACCGAATTGTAATTTGGCTTTTTTCTAAAACTGCAGAATTTAGTTAAACAATGTACTAATAATCTTCTGGGGTGTCCACAAATCTTTGAAAAAATGTAATCCTGATTCTTTTTTGTACGTTAAGCAAATCCTATGGATTTTACTACTGAAAAACAGGCAATATACATAAATGTAGATAAATAAATGTGTAGATATGTGCACAGAAAAAAAAAATTGGAAGGAAATCACTGTGGCTTAAAATCATCTCTGTCTCCGTCCCTCCCTTTTTGCACGAGCGGTCACATTTCCTTGAGAAGCACATACTTTGAAGGGGATCTGGAGGAAATGTCGGACGCAGATAGTTTGTGGGAGAAACCTCCGAGAAATAATTACGTATGTATACCAAATATGTACCCTATATGGTATGTAATGTGGCCGAAGGAAGAAGACATGGATGGTGTTTAAACATGCTTCATTGAGCTTCCTCCTGGAAAGTCTCCTTTGGTAACTCTTTTGGGGTAACTCCGCACACCAAAAGCCCAATAAAATGTGTGAGAGAATGCACAGACTTTATAAGAAGAATGGCCTAAATTTTCCAGGAAGAATCCCTGGGAAAATCTGCCTGCATAATGTAAAATCCGAGTTCTTACACGTTCCCTTACATCACGTCTTAATACTAGTAGTACTTCCCCGTCCCTAATACAAAGGACTTTGTCGTATGTTGTATATACACATGTATATACGTTCCATGCATGTGTAGTTTTTTTTTTCTTTGTGGAATCCAATTGGCATGGGGAAGACTGATACTGACGGAGTTCTAAGGGGATTATACACAAAAGCCAGGAACGTGATGGATGGCTCAAGGAAATAGAGAGAAATTCTTTATGGAGAAGAAGAGAGAGCGTCTTTTAAAAGATTTTTGTTCCTTCTTCCTGTCAATTAATTTTACCAAATCCCTTCCCCTTTTCCTCCCCATACTTTCCTTTTTCCCCCTAAAATAATGTGGTAGTGGTAAAACTCTTGGAAAGTGAATTACTGGAACTTGGGAACTGGAGCAAAGTTCAAGCAAAATCCACCTTGTTTTTAATCGGGATTGTACACACACACACATACAAAATCGACCTATATTTACACAGAGAAAACTTTGGCGAGAGAGGTTTACTTCCCACAAAATTCGCCAGAACTTGGGCTCATCCTTGATATTAGAAGAATTTCCACCAAATTTGCCATTTCCCACTTCTTCATACGCATTTTAGTGATTCATATGGTAAAGCATTCTTGCTATTTCAAGCTTGAAAGGAAAATAACGGATGGATCAAGTGAGTAACAAATCCGGGTGAAAACAGTATTACAGAAATATGCTGGAAAGGGAAAAATTCAAATAAATTGCTTACATAATGGGTGGGGTGCGCCCCATCGTACTGTAAAAGAGAGGAACGATCAAGTCTTTTGGCTGCGAAAATGTCCCTTATTTCATGTGAAAGCACCCGAGATAATTAATTTGTGCCATAGCGTGTATAGCATGCAGTAAGTGTCGACTGAAATGAGGAATTAAATCATTACTGGCCGTTAGCAAAATTTATGAGGTCTGGTTGTTTGTAGGGAACCCAAATAAATTTCTCAGCGTGATCCTCCCTACATGTAGTACGACATACTAAATACGTATAATAAATAAAGTTTGAATTCAACGCCACTTAATAGCTTACAATTAGTCATTTCCCCCGGAATTCTGCGGGATTTTTTCTTGAAGAACAATTACAACTAGCACAAACTGCATAGTGAGAATGGTGACCTTTACTTTGAAAAATTATACCGTAAACTCAGTGTCTCATGCTCTTCAATTCAAGATAATTTCTTAACATTTCTACCCAAAGCATTTTTGACAGAGCATGCCAACTTCACATGTATCTTTATAGTTACAATGGTATACATACATATTGTGAGCAAATCTCTCATTTGCTCTCGTCGCCATGGTGGTTCCCAAATTCGGACAACAATAATAATAATT
>JAQGBT010005779.1:0-13679 GCA_034698585.1 Disparrhopalites patrizii
CAAATGGGTTTTGAAGTTTGAGGTAGGATGCAGGAACCCTTTAACCACAACATTCTTGTTTTTTTCTTCACACACTAAACACTTTGCTTCCACGGATCCTGATGGCAGTTTAGTTAGGATTTTGAAATATTTTCCATCTAGAATTAACGGGGTTTTGTGATCTGGTTCACTTTCTGGTAAGGCAGTCTGAATGGTATCCATTTTATTCGGACCAATCTTACTTTTAAAGTTGGGTAATGTCAAATGGGAATATTTTATTGCAAACTTTAATTTTTTAATTCAAATTTAAACTAGATTAAACTTTTTTTTAAATACAGACCAATCTTGTATTTGGTGAACTGTATTTTTCTATTTGTGCGTTATGATTATGATATGCGAACCGTTAATTGTTGTAGCTGACGGCATGGATTTTTCCGACATTGAGCATAGACAGCATAATACCGCAAATACCGCTAGCCGCTAGTAGTGTTTAACGTCTATAATATGTATGCATGTATGAATTCTTATAGCCAAAAAGTGCCAAGGGCAAAGGTATGACAAAGAGCATCATATGCCTATATGTATTAGTATTATACATAAGTATACCGTATTTGCAAAAGTACGTAAAATTCAAATCCTTCCGCCAATATCTCGAACGAATCGAGATATTTTTATTGAATGAATATTTTATGTCTATACATTTGTAAAAAATTATTTGGGCATAATACCATGAGTTGTAATCCAAGCATCTGAAGTCATTGGGATTACGGATTACACAGTACCATAGTTGGTCTTGGGATTACGGATTACGGATTACATTATTTGTAAACAATTCTTTGGATTACGGATTCGGATTACGTAATCCGTAATCCCAATCCGTAATCCTTGGATTACAATCCGGGATTAACAATACCCTGTATACTATCTTTTATCAGTCCGTCGTGGAGGAATTACACAGAAGGAGTAATTCCAGAGTTGTTCAGAGTAGAGAGGAAGAGTTGGTTATTTGGAAGTAATCACTGTTTGAGTACGAGGAAAAGTAGGGACATGACTGGACTACGTACTCGTGAATAGAGTTAGAGTACACGTATATATACGTATATACGTGTACTATAGAATAATTCATCAGTTGGAGTAAGAGTTACGTTATAATGCCCATGTATGATTTACGGTCACTAGTTTTTAATATCATCCAGAAATTGAACAACCTTGTTTTATGATCGAATTATTTTATACATATACATACATATATGTGACAGCCAACAAATGAGTACTCATAACTGATGGATGTAACTATATAACTCATAACAAGTGTAACTCGTAACAAATGGAACTGGAAATAACAAATATTTCCTGTTCCAAGTATGTATGTATATATAACAGGCAGATGAGTGTTACCTGCCACAGTTTTCATAAGGCTTCATAATTACGTTTAACTGTTGACAAACACTGTTTAATTTGACGTAAACAATCTATTCCTTTTGTAGACAACGAAGGGCATACGTCGAAGCAGTCAAATTGCAATGAATTACGCCATCCGTCCATCAAGATACCAATCCATGCAGAACTATGCCAGACTCCCAGACACTGGATCACTCAGTCAGTGCTATTCAGATTCATAAGTGCGTATGAGCAGACATTAGCCATAAGCTGCAGGTAAGGAGAAAATAATACGTATACTTAATCATTTCATTACATTGCATTGTACAAATTAACTCGCTACAAAGCAGGGCTGGTAATTTTTATAATACAAATTCTAATTCCGATTTAAATTCCAGCACAAATTGATTTCGATTAAAATTCTAATTAATTCATATCGGAGCTAAAAATTATATTCCAATTATTGCGTATTCGTAAAAAAATTCCGAATTCCGATTCCAATACCGATTACTAGGTAAAATTTTTACAATACAAGCTAAATATTCATTTACCCTTCGGCAAATCTTTTTTTTAATACTTTCCCTTGGATTCTATTTTCTGAATCACTCAAAGCTTCTCAGGAGTCACACACATTTTTCACGGTTTTGAGCATATATACGCAGAAAAACAACTACTAATAGTCGCCAATGTTAAATGTCTCAGCAAGCTGCCTTGATCTGTTTTAAATCACAAATTAAAAATACTAGCATGACCTTTGACCGCCCTCACTGTCTTGACCATTTCAGTTATTTTTTGGACTAAATTATATATAATTATATATAATTGAAGACATAATTATATATATGTACATATTATATAATTAAATTAGAAGTAACATGTTAATCAGGCGCGATCATTTCTTTTTAAATTGAATTAAAAAATTGGATTTTCAAAAATAGTTTAAAAACGCGTGACGACACATCTTTCTGTGAAGAATTTTCCTCCTACAACCCTTGTAACGCACGCAGCATATGTAAATATTTAAAAAATCGAAATCGGAATTTTTATTCTTTGAATTCCAAGTACATTGCAGCACTGCAGCTGCAATTCCGATTCCGATACTAATTCTTATTCTAATTATCAAGAAATTCATATAAATTCCGATTAAAAATTCCAATTCCGATTGAAAGCCTTGCTACAAAGTACGAGAAAACTTCTGTACGAAGCCCAAAAAGAACTTACAATGCCAGTGAATTCTGCCGTAATAACTTGACCCCGTCCAGCCCGCAGACCTTTCCGGAGAATCCACTGAATGAGGTCCTGCAGAACCAGTGCCAGCTGTCGGCTGTCCATTCGGAGGAAGTTATTATCCCTGGAAAGCCACCTCTTCAGTTTTTTGCACTAACACAGTTTTATTTCAGTTAATTCACCCGGAAAACAGCGACATCTAACGGCTATTTGCTTATCACTCAAATATAAACGGCATTGTTCACATACCAAAATGAGCATCTTCGTAGGACACCAGAGATTGAAGAGGCTATTGAGCTGGTAGATGTACATGCTGATCTTCCACGGAGCATCCGGAGTATTAAGTATCTCGAAGAGATGAACGCTATTGAAGGCAAATATGACGAGGACAATGTGGATAAAATAGTTGCTCACACAGGCGTTTGCTTTATCGATGAAAGTTTTGTAGTCTTCGTAATAGGACAGTACCTACAAAATTCCGAAAATCAATTAACGCTTCACACATGTTATATCATAGAAAAATAGACAATTTATTTAGAGTAGTTTATAATAGTTTATACTAGTTTACTTCTGGAACCACCAAAGTTTTGTCTCGAAGAATGCCCCCGTAAAAATCCCGAGTGAAGAAATAGGCCAAGATATTGAAGGTTGAGAGGAAAGTAATGAGTGCCGTGTGGATGTAGAAACAATTGTAGAACCGAGAGAAGACGGCCAGGAGGGATAAAGTCGGAGGAATCTCCTCATTTGCATCGTACAAATAGGACAAGAAGAAAATTTCCCGGGCATTCCCACAGCCCGTTTTCACTAGACCGCCCCAAGAGAAAAAATCAATGGCGTAAACAAGCCGGCTAAAGGCGACGGAGACCCAGATGTTCGGAATCCAAAGCAAGACTGGAAGAACTTTGCCCTGCAAATATGTACAGCTACAGCATTAATAACTGCGTACACCGTTGTTCGCCGAAAAACGCAACAGGCTCTTCTGCTTATAACTTTTCTACAACAAAGCGAAGACGAGATCATTAGCCTGTGGGAGTGATAAGACGTTCAGCTTTTTGAATTGATACGTAGTTTTGTTCAAAACCTTTAAGTTTTAAATTAATGACAAGTGAAACGCGTTAAAAAAATCCCCTTCTAAGGGGAGTTAACAAATTTTCATACTGTACAATTTTATTTTTTCCAATATTTTTGGAATCTCATAATTCTTTTATAATTTCAGTTTTTCCAATATTTTTGGGATCTTAATAAAATTTTGTATTTTTCGTTTTTTCAATGCTCTTTCTTGCTCGAAATTTTCGACGAGCTGCAAAAATTCAATTTCTATCTGGAGATTTTACTCCAAAAATGTTTACTTTCATCACAGATAAAAACTTGATTTGAGTATAGAATAGAATTTGAGTACTTGCGGTAAGAATTAATTATCCAGAACCTTTTCTCTTTTGTCAACGTCAGAGTAAAACTTACGAAATTGATAATGGCAATCATTGCGGGAAACGAAAGATCATTTGACTAGATAGAGCAATATCGACATCCTCGAAAGTTTCCTTCGCGCCGGTAGATTATTTTCGAAACATTTCTTAAAACATTTCTTGAGGGGTTGCGTATGCTAACATACGGAAAACTTCATGCGTTTTGCGTCACCGAAATGTTTCCCGTGAAAACACTTACCAATTCTGAAAGCCTGACTTTTTCGAATTCCAAAAAGACATCTTTAACAATTCTTAAATGTTGCATAAAATTTAAATTGTACAATACGAAAATTTGTTAACCCGCATATGTTGTAACATGTAATTTTTTTAACGCAATTCACTTGTCATTATTTTTGTTTTATTTTGGATGCAATTACTTATCAATTCTAAAAGCTTCTAAAGACTTCTTAGCATTCCGACAAGCTAATGTTCTGTCTGCGCTATGTTGTAGAGAAGTTACAGTGGACTCTCTCTATAACAACTCTCCTTGTAAAAACTTTTTCTCAATAACAACTTTATTTTTTCGCCCTTCGTATATGTAGTGTACATATTAAATGTTCCATATAACAACTTTTCCATATAACAACCACTTTTGCCCTTCCCTTCAGGGTTGTTATAGCGAGAGTCCACTGTATAAACATAAGAGCCTGTTGCGTTTTTCGACGAAACACAGTGTACTAATTAGCCAAAATACTTATAAGCAATATTTATTATATAATTCACTTAAAATCTACAAACCGATCCAGCTTGATTTAATTTTTCGTTTGACTGTTGTAAATCTTTCCGAAATAGAAACAAAAACTGAGTTGTCAATATACGTAGTAAAAAAATTAAAGGAAGCGATCATACCAGCCATACAGGAGTGCGTTGAAAGCGAAGCAACTCCGTGGTTTGAATGTAAGTCAAGAGTTCATTCAGCTTGTCCACTTGAAACCAGTGGATGCCCAGGTTGAGGGCGCTTTCTCGAAGGACGTAGAAATATAAGAGAAGGGAACTTTGATTGGCGAGGAGGAGCTTGACGGGGAACCAAATCCGATTGATGAGTGAGAAAGTGAGGACAATTTGTAGAAAAAGGCACAGCCTCTGTAAAAACAAGTCACTAGATAAATTTTTCGGGGAAAAAGCAAGGAATATATTTGTTTTAAATGCTCACCCTTTGCACAAAGTTGCACTTGCTAAACTTGTACAGCTTTTCTCTATCATCGTACTGAATCTTCACCGGATTGGTCAGAGTCAGCTCTCCACAGGCATAATAAGTAACCAAAAACTGAACAAAAGGTCCCAATTCATCGTGTGGATTTCCGACCAGCTTGGATTTGATTTTCATGAACGTATCTTGTAGTACGAAAGCCATTGTGTTAATACCACGAAACAGAATGACCTCCTGAAATTCAATTCAATGTTCAAATGAATAAAAAAATTGAGAGCGAAGAATTTTCGTATCAAATTCCACGCGCCTGTATCAGCATTCAAAATGTCAAACCATTTGAAATGCTTGTGACGGTGAGAGTAAACTCCGCCATGAATTCTCTTGTTTAAGAGATTGACAGTAAGATTTGGGGTTTATTTGAAACCAAATGACATGTATAATAGGCCCTGTTATTCACGTGGAATGGGCGGATAATTTATAAAGATAGGCTGCTTACAGAATTACTTTCTGTCAGGAAAGATTTTAAGAATAATATAAAATGTCTACTTAATAATGTCAACACGTGCACAAAACAAGTCTACACATATGAAAGGCTCGGAGTCAAAACGGACTAAGTCCAGTTGAACAAGGTTTACTGGAAGCGCAAAAAACTGCGGCGGATACAACGCTTTGAGATAGCGCAATTTTGAGGTCAAATTGTGAGGTGGTTGTAGTGATTTTTAGCACGGGGTCAAATCGAGTAAAATGTAGCTTATGTTCAGTAGAGTCGTTTTGTGAAAAAAAATCGCTTTCGAAAAATATGGACTTAGTCCGTTTTGATTCCGAGCCCCTCATATGGATATAACAGGAGTTAAATCCATGATGCTTTTACACAGAAACAAATACGTATATATGTATATATACGCATTTTTTACTTTTTACATATATACATACGAATTTATCGTAGTAAATCTGTCGGGCGGGTTTGTAAACACCGTCATAGTGCGAAAACCGTTATAGGGAAGCCCGTTGTAGAGAGAGTCTACATGATCGAGTGTGGTTTCATCAACGCTATCGTAACACAAGAACAACAATGTTGAATACCTTGCAGCCAGTGTAGACATTGGATGGAGAAGGAAATATGGGTAGCATATACGACATCAATTAATACTGATTATTTACGGTTAACAATCACTTATAATAACTTTGATTGGAAGCGCAATATGCTAAAGATGGCCTGGAAATTGTCCTTGGAGCTCTCACACGTTACTTATACGCACAATTAATTCCCGAAATAGTCACAGCTGATTCCAATGTTGAAGAGTTACATGGAAAATACATACTCTGTTCCAACGAATATGTACAGGGTTGCAAGAAACATTATAGCTATACCCTCCCTAGCGCTATGACGCAGACATGCTACAGAGTAGTACAAGTACATTTCTAGAGCAAAATTTTGTTGTGGTTGTAGAAAAAAATTTCATCTCGATCCGACCAAGATTAGCCAAGTTATGGCGGTTTTTTCAAAAAAAGTTTAAAATTCCAAGTCCTCAAAATTTAGTTTTTGATTGAGCAACTTGCCCAATTCATGTTTGATCTCAATGGGAATATTTGGTTTAAATTCGCAATAAAATTCTGCTCAGAAAGCACGTTTGCTCAATTTTGTACGGCTGGGAAAACATTAGAAGCTTTGTCCCTAAAGACAAAAGCAAAAAATTGATTTAGACGAAAATGGATATTTTTTATTGTTTTGAAAAATTGTTTTTCCTAATTATGAATACAAAAAATATCTGATATCTAAAATATAAATTCTAATTCCAAAACAATTTTATTCAAATACTCTGACATACAAATACGTCAAATACTTTTCGAATACTTTTAAAACTATATTTGTAATGCAATCTGGCATAATTTTCAGCTTAAAATAAACGCAAAATCTATGCACAAAATTATAAATTGACTCTGCAACTCCGATTTTCCAACAATCGATGCTTCTACGGACGAAATAGTGATATTACTCCCAATTGAAAAAATCAGCGTTACAATACCTTGATTTCGCAAAAAATTAAACTGACCCGAATGCTGGAATTAGCCATACGATGAAGGATTTTCGAAAATTAATGAAGTATACTTCATTAATTTTCCGATATATCGGAATCCAAATGTCAACTTTTGAATAGGAATTTGAATTTCGAATGTATTTGTAATTATAAATTCCATTTAAAATATTTTTCTGACAAATATAATAATACCAATTCCGAATAAAATGCTGAAAAATATTAATATAATTCAGACTTGAATTCGAATACCGATGTCATTCCTTGATTGAAATAAATATGATTTACTTCATTTTACAGGACGAGCGCGAAATGGGAAATGTTCGAGCTACAGTGTACTCTCTTTATAACAACTCTGCTTATAACAACTTTATTTTGCAGCCCTTCCTATACGTGATATATATATTAAATGTTCTATATAGCAACTTTCCCATATAACAACAATTTCTGCTCTTCTCTTCAGGGTTGTTATAGCGAGAGTCTACTGTAGTGAGCCGACAGCTCCTATGAGCTTTGCATGGGATGGCAAAAAAAGCAAACGTCCTGATGACGCTTGATGGTGATGGTGAATTACATAGGTACATAATTTGACCATGTGTATGTTATTTGTATTTGGTATAGTAGTAGTGCTTGCAAACAAACATTTTTACGTGTGCTATTAAGTGCTGTAAAACGACTGTTGCTAGCTAAATGTGAAAGAAGGACTCAACCTGTTTTTTGCAAGGCGATGCTACATGTAGGGTGAGTGCGCGTAAAGGTGACATAGTTTCGAAACAAATTCATTTTTCTGAAAACGTGCCTATGAGAGATTTTATTGCTTTTTGAATTCTAATACACTGAAATGTCATTCACAAATTCATGTGCCTTTCAACAACTTTGAGGTTCTGTATAACAGAGAAATAAGTCAAAATAGTCGGATAGTCGATAACGTCGATTTGCCTAAAGGTGACAGTTGGTGATTTTAAAGTGACTACGTGTTCACATTATGATTCATGTGGGTTTTCCCGAACCTTATGTATACTTGCAAACCATTCTAACAACATAGAATGGTTCACTTCGAAAGTCTCCCCAAAATAAAATGCAAAGCTAAAAATGAATACTTGCACAGCCAAAATACAACAATTATTTTATCATGCAGTCTCAGTTATTTCAGCCTGTGAATAATCATGAGGGTATCCTGGATTTCTCTTCGTCGTAGGCCCTTTTACAATGGTAAATGCTAGTAGCTAAATAAATTGCGTATCGGATGAGAAAAATATACTGTCACCTTTTGGAACAGAAAATATGTCACCTTTGGGAACAAGAGCAAAATTCATCCTTTTTTACTACATATTTTCTAAAAAGTTAAAAGATTGTTTCGGGTGAAAACAAAACAGCAATTGTTCAAGCAATTAAGTGCAGAGTTGCATTCGTCAAATATGAGCTGGTTCTGGTGGAAACTGTTCTCAAGAGAAACGATTGAAATTTGATAATGTAAATTTGACTGGTGAGTTTAACTGGGAAAATGCACTTGCAGCTGGTCGTTCTCTGGCGCGAATTTGAATTTAGCGCCAAAAATAATTGGATGTCTGCATGACCTCAAGGTCAATGGTGCTGCATCCAAAAATTAATATTTGTCCATTAGTTGAGCTTGCACGGCACGTTTGTCACCTTTAGGGCAACTGTCACCGTTAGTCGGACTGACCCTATAAAGAATATAAACTATATTTTATAACTGCAGACTTCCGTTAATGCTGCTAATTAACGTTAAAACCCAGGTAAAAGCAGAACTAAAATGTACTTCGCGAGTGTATAAGCAAAAACAATTTCAGCTATAATAACATATTTCCTGGAGTACTAATGACGGTCGTGAAATGTAAGGTGTCCTCGTTTCTGTTGTTGAGCTGCGCTATGATTAGAAACAGTTTCATGAAGTTATTTTTAATTAAAAGCAGCGATCAATATTAAACCGTTCCAGGACAATTTTGTTTTACTTTCCCTTGTTGTTATCCATCAAGAAAGACATCTGGTTTTATTTAAGAAGTAAAATCAGTCCTCGAGGAAAGGGGTGTATGCCTTTTCCGATTCATAATTCATGTTACCGGATTTTATAATTCAGTCTATTTTACAATAATAAGTAACAGTAATTAATTAGTAAAGGAAAAAAGTATGCAAAAATTTCCAAAATATAATTTACCATGCTGGGTGTAAAATGTTGTATTAGCAGAACTTCAAATACAAACAACAGTTTTACAAAATGAACGTATCCATTTCCTATCCTGCAAGCAGGTATACACGTATTATTAGCCTACAATGTCCAGCAAATGTGTAGCCATCCTATTTAACCGAAGGCTGTAACTATAACCTGTTTGTATGCACATATATCTATGGGTTGTACGTATGGATATGGACACTTTAGCATAGCGCGTAAGTGTATCCGCGAAAATTTAATGGCAAAACAATTTCTGAACCCATAGCCGTAGAGTGACAGTAACAATATAATAAATATTTCCTTGCTTCGTGTCACTCAACCGCGGTGACTAACCCGACGCCAGGGATTGTGTGGTATTATTATGACGGAGACACTTTGCCGAACGAGACAAAACGCCTAGTTGACATTATGTCGACAAGACAGTTCGTCATAGTGACAGTTGGGCGAACAGACAATTAGGCCTAACATGTCATTATGAGTGTACAGTCGACTCCCGCTACGACAACTCTCCTTATAACAACGTTTCCTCTATACAAATTTATTTGTCAGCCTTTTGTATATGTAATGCACATAAAACATATTTCATATAACAACTTTTCCATGTAACAACCATTTTTGCTCCCGTTCCAGGAATTGAATGAAACAAGCCGTCCATTAAGACATCAATCCGTGCAGAATTGCAGAGCTACACCAGACGATGTACCAGAAAGTGAGCTGACACTGGGATCACTGAGTGCCATGTAGATTCATAAGTGCGTATGAGCAGACATTGCCCATAAGCTGCAGGAAAGGATCAAATATAATATATTTATGTAACATATAAACATATCACATATTGTGATATGCAAATTAAGTTGCCACACAGAGCGATAAAAATCCGGTACGCAGCATATAAACAACTTACAATGCCAGTGAATTCTGCGGTAATAACTTGACCCCGTCCAGCCCGCAGACCTTTCCGGAGAATCCACTGAATGAGGTCCTGCAGAACCAGTGCCAGCTGTCGGCTGTCCATCCGGAGGAAGGTTTTATCCCTAGAAAGCCACCGTTTGAGTTTTTTGCCCTAAAACAGTATTTCAGTTAATTCAACAGGAAAACAGAAGCATCTAACGGCGATTTGCTTATCAGATGGCATTGTTAACATACCAAAATGAGCATCTTCGTAGGACACCAGAGATTGAAGAGGCTATTGAACTGGTAGATGTACATGCTGATCTTCCACGGAGTATCCGGCGTATTCAGTATCTCGAAGAGATGAACGCTATTGAAGGCAAATATGACGAGGACAATGTGGATAAAATAGTTGCTCACACAGGCGTTTGCTTTATCGATGAAGGTTTTGTACTCTTCGTAATAGCAAAGCACCTGGAAAATTCCAAAAATAAATTAACGCTTCACATATGCACAGTCATAGATGGCATGTTATATCATAGAAAAATAAACAATTTATTTAGAGTAGTTTATAATAGTTTATACTAGTTTACTTCTGGAACCTCCAAAGATTTGTCCCGAAGAATGCCCCCGTAAAAATCCCGAGTGAAGAAATAGGCCAAGATATTGAAGGTTGAGAGGAAAGTGATGAGTGCCGTGTGGATGTAGAAACAATTGTAGAACCGAGCAAAGACCGCCAGGAGTGATAAAAACGGAGGAATCTCCTCATTTGCATCGTACAAATAGGACAAGCAGAAAATTTCTCGGGCATTCCCACAGCCCGTTTTCACTAGACCGCCCCAAGAGAAAAAATCAATGGCGTGAACCAGCCGGCTAAAGGCGACGGATACAAAGATGTTTGGGATCCAAAGCAAGACTGGAAGAACTTTGCCCTGAATATATGTCGAGTATTCAGCATTATTGACAATATGCAAATTAGCCTAAGTAATTAGGGGTGGGTCTGTTTCCATTCTGAATAGGATTTTTCGATTCAATTCAATTCGACTGAATTCAAATACTTGAATATTTGATTCGATTCGACACCGTGAAACGAACAAAATCATTCGATTCAAGGCGTGATTAGGATCATGGAATTTAACTGAAATTCGATTCATTGGATCCATTATTTAATACATTTTTGGATATTCTTCCGAAGCAGAGCCACACCCATGAAATTATTGCAACTTTAAATCAACGACAAATATTTAATCAAGGTTACTTGCATTTATTTGAAGTAGCAAATTATTAGAATTATTTAACGATTAAATGCTTAATATTTTCAAAATGAGACATCATGTGTCACCTTAAAAATTTTTTGGATCCGTTTGAATCATAATTCGATTCAATCCATCGGCTTGAATCGAACCATATCGAGTCACTTGCATCATGAATGGGATCTAATTTCGATCCTATTCGGGCTTTAAAACGAATCGAACTAAAAAATTCGGATTAAATCTTGAATCCGACCGCTTCCACCCCCCAAATGACTGTACACCAATTAGTAATTAGCCTAAGTATGTAATTTGTATTAGCATAATTCACATAAAGCCTGCAAATCGATTCAACTTAATTTTTTGTTTGGTTGTTGTACACTATCTATATCTTGGCGAAATAGAAATAAAATCTGAGATGATCTGTATCTGTACATAGTAAAAAAAAAAAAACCAACCATACCAGCCAGACGGGAGTCCGATGAAAACGCAGTAACTCTGTGGTCTGAATGTAGCTCAAGAATTGATTCAGCTTGTCCACTTGAAACCAGTGGATGTAAATATGCCAGTAAATGCCCAGGTTGAGGGCGCTTTCTCGAAGGACGTAGAAATAGAAGAGAAGGGAACTTTGATTGGCGAGGAGGAGCTTGACGGGGAACCAAATCCGATTGATGAGTGAGAAAGTGAGGACAATTTGTAGAAACAGGCACAGTCCCTGAAGAAAATCACAACATACGTACAATTTTTCGGGGGAAAAGCAATAAAAATATTAATTTATTAATAAGTAAATATATTCGTTTTGAAAACTCACCCTTTGCAAAACGTTGCACTTGCTAAACTTGTACAGCTTTTCTCTATCATCGTACTGAATCTTCACCGGATTGGTCAGAGTCAGCTCTCCACAGGCATAATAAGTAACCAAAAACTGAACAAAAGGTCCCAATTCATCGTGTGGATTTCCGACCAGCTTGGATTTGATTTTCATGAACGTCTCTTGTAGTACGAAAGCCATTGTGTTAATACCACGAGAAACCAGAATAGCTTCCTTCTTGATTCAATTAAATATTCAAATAAATACAAAATTGAGAGCGAAACATTTTCGGAAATACTTCCAAATTATACGTGCTAGTTTCGTTTCAACATTTAAGATATCAAACCATTTGAAACGCTTGTAAGTATAACTGTGGGTGTAAATCCTGCCATATGTTCTCTTGTATAAAAGATTGACAGTAAGATTTCGGGCTTATTCTCAACCCAATGACAAGTATAATAGGCCGTGTTTTTCAAGCTGAATGGGCGGATAATTGGTAAAGATAAGAAGCTATTATCATGCGTTACTGTTGGGCTACATTTCAGTCATAATACTGCAACATCCAGCGAATGTATTATTTATACCACAACCAATAATCATGATAAAAAAACTCTATTTGATTGCGAATGCTTCACATGTGTGTACAGTGGCGTCTCTCTATAACAACTCTGAAGGGAAGGCAAAAAATATTGTTACTGGGAACAGTTGTTATATATAACATTAAATATGCACCTTACATGTACAAAGGGCGGAAAAAATGATGTTGTTACAGAGAAATGTTATTAGAAAGAAACTTGTTATAGAGAGACTCCACTGTATGTCCTATGTACTGCTGGAAATAAAATACCTAACTATACAGCATATTATAGCAAAAGTTCCCAATTTAATGTCTTCGCTGAGGATTATAACGATAGGATTAGGAAATTAGGATGAATTAGTCAGTTACATGCTCTTGAAATTGTGCATTGATGTAAGAACGAATTTTGGTCTCGCGCAATTACACAAAAACTAAAATCGAGCAATGTAGGCGAATACATTAATACATATAGCTATCATGACCATGCGAGCATAAATATCGATTGTATGGGTTCACCAACGCTAGCATAACACAAGAACGATGTTGAATACCTGCAGCGAGGGTAAACAATGGATGGATAGCGAAATATTGACAGCATGTATGGCATCACTTAATACGAATGGGGCATCGGTTACAGTACAGTGACTACAGTATAACGGTTTTCTCATTTTTTTCCAGTCCCCACAAGCTTACGGTTTTTTATAATAGTTATTGCATTATT
>JAQGBT010005780.1:0-13678 GCA_034698585.1 Disparrhopalites patrizii
AGAGGAAGATAGCTAAAAAGAACAGAAGAAAAATGAAGGAAATTGAAAATTAAAAAGAGGAAGATAGCTAAAAAGAAGAGAGAAAAAGAGGAAGATAGCTAAAAAGAATAGAAAAAAGAGGAAGATAGCTCAAAAGAAGAGAAAAAAAGAGGAAGATAGTTAAAAAGATGAGAAGAATGGAGAAAGAAAGTAAAAATGCAGGAAAAACGGCAATAAAAAAGCAAGAGTAGAATATAGACGAAAAATAAGGAAAGGGAGAAAAAAAGAACGACAGGGAAATACGCAGCGAGGGAAAGGAATAAGGAGCGAGGAAGTTCGGTGGCAGATATGACCAGAATGTATGCCAGAGGACCGGGAGACGTCTACAGTAAATTGTGAAAGGAGATAAAGCGAGGAAAGACGCATATTTGCGTGAAGCCCTCTGTTATGACGGAGTACATGGAGGAAAAAGTTGGCAAAAATAAGTCCCAACGCCAAGTCCACACGTTACTGCAGGACGTAAAAATACTTTCCATGTTACAGAAGCCAGCGACCGTTTATATTCTCCACTTTTTCATGCCTTCCTTTTTTTCTATATTAACTCCCATGACCTCTGAAGAACTCCTTCTAACCTTGTAGAATCTATTATGAGTCATGACCCCCACGTCTGCTTTTAAAGTCCGCTGCGAAAACGTATACATTCATACATGCATAATGTACATAATAAACGTATGCATAATGTATACATACGTATGTATACGCATATAGGATTTCCCCAGTTCCCATATAAATAAATAGGTATGTACGTGTGTTTCATTTAGCTATACACACGTGATGAGTTGGACTCACAATCCCATAGCTTATTATGACTCGTCTAAAAATTGTCTAGATTCACATGTGATTTCTTCCTCTCACTGCCTTCTTGTCATCATCAGAATGCTGAGGGAAGCTATGGTAGTGTCAAAAATCTAGTTTTTGGGTCGCCTATAGAAAAGCCACATTATTTGAATGGGCTGGGAAATTTGTTCGTCAAGTGCTCGTAAATAAGGAATTGATGGTTCCTTCCTTAGAGAGAGAGAGAGAAGGGACTAGAAAAATCTAGAGAGAGAGAGAGAGGGACAGTTATGAAAAATATGGAAGTAGGGAGAAAGAAAAAAGGTAGACGGAGAGTGTATAAAAAGGAGACCGAGATGGAGGGGATTGAGAGAGAAAAAACAGACAAACGACATGCACAACGAAGGGAGACGGAAAAAACAAGGTCAAGTAAAGGCAGAGATAATGAAAACAGGAGGAAATATAGAGAAGGGCAACAGTCAGAAAAAGGTAAAGAAGCATTGGTAAATGGAGACATGCTGAAAGGCAGACGAAAAAGAAGTTAGACGGACAGGAAAAAGCAAGAAATGCTTCAAAGGAGGAAATACATAAATGGTGAAACAGAAACAGAGAGATGGGAATAAAGAAATGGCGAAAGAGAAAAAGAGAGGGAAATAAAGAATTGGTGAAAGAGAAAAAGTGAGAGGGAAATCAAGAATTCGTGGAAGAGAAAAAAGAGGGAAATACAGAATTGGTGAAAGAGAGAGAGAGAGAGAGAGGAAAATAAAGAAAACGTGGAAGAGAAAAGAGAGACGAAAGTAAATAAATGATGAAAGAAAGAGAGAAAGAGAACAATAAAGAAATGGTGAAAGAGAAAGTTGGAGAGGAAAACCAAAAAACAGGGAGAAAGAAAAGAAATCAAGGAGATGGCGAAAGAGAGAGGAGTAGAGAGAAATTAGAAGAAGAGAAGAAAAGACAGAAAGAATTGACATGAAAAAGGGAAATTAGGAGAGGATAAACGGGAGAAATTACGACAGAAATTACGTGTAAGGAGAAGGGAAAAGGGAGAATTTAATAGAGAAATTACATATAAGGAGAAGGGCTAAGGGAGACTTTAATAGAGAAATTATAAGGAAAAGGGAGAATTTAAGAGACGAATTAGGAGACGGAAAAATTTATAAATTAAGAGAGAAATTAGGAGAAGGGAAAAAGGTAGAATTTAAGAGAGAAATGAGGAGACGGGAAAATTGAGAAAGTAATAGAGAAATTAGGGGGAGAATGGAAAAGAGAGAATTTAAGAAAGAAATTAGGAGAAGAAAAAAGGGATAATTTGAGAGAGAAATTAGAAGAAGAAAAAAGGGAGAATTTAAGAAAGAAATTAAAAGCAGAGGGAGAGAGCCAAAACGAAGAACGAGCCAGGGCTAAAAGGGTAACGAGGATAATAACAGAGGAAATATGGGAAAAGGAAAAGAGAGAAGAAAAAATCCAGTCCGAGAGAGCCCTGGAGCTTTTCTTTCCCTTGGAAGGGAAAAAGAATTTGGTTAAACATGCAAATTTGCTGGGGAAGCAACAAGCCCAGTTCTGTTTATTGTTATTACGGTAACAACTACCCCATCGCTGCAGCTGAACGTACTACAATGGGATGTAAATAAATGCAGAGCTTTTTCCCTCTCCCTATTAAAGGCAAAGCCCAGAGAGAAAAAATGGAGGTTGTTTTGGAAGGTGTGCGTTTAGCTACATATTATTCAAAACGTGCAATTGTGTGTGTTGTCGGACGAAGCCATTCCAAACATTCTCAGACCTTTCCAGACCAAGCTTTTCAACTGAGCCTTTTATTCACCGTATACATTATTGACCTGTGTATTTCCCGTCTGTCTCTACATTTTTTATGAGATTTTATCCTCTCACACACACTTCTCTGCTAGCTTTTCAAAGTTGGACGCTCTTACGACTCTAACTGAGTACGTTTTGGATGGAACCCTTTTTTAAAAAAAGAAAAGCAAGTTTTGTGCTCACACACCGTGCCCTCATGTAATGCGCGTTTTTTTGAAAATCTTTATGTGCACAACGTGGTCTGATATTTTTGTGTCCATTTTAGTGTGACACTGATATAATTCTTATTTTTTGTCCGTGTCTCTCTGGCATATTCTGGCAATGGCAGCATTTACTAATATTACCGACGTCTCTTTCTGCTTTTGCTATTTCTTTTATCCTTTTTTTGTGGAGTTCTCCGTTTATTCACCTCTTATTCTCTTTCTTATCTTTTTTCGTTCTAATCTTCCTCTCCATCTCTCTTTCTACTTGTTGTTTCTTTGTCTTGCTGTACTGTTTTTTTTTCATCTCTTGCTATTCTGTTTTTTTTTCATCTCTTGCTATTCTGTTTTTTCCATCTCTTGCTATTCCATTTTTTCCTTCTCTTGTTATTCTATTTTTTCCTTCTCTTGTTATTCCATTTTTTCCTTCTCTTGTTATTCCATTTTTTCCTTCTCTTGCTATTCCATATTTTCCTTCTCTTGTTATTCCATGTTTTCCTTCTCTTGTTATTCCATTTTTTTCTCTCTTTTTTTCTCTCTTCAATTCTGTATTTTTCCTCTCGTCTTCTGTTTTTCCTCTTTTTGTCCATTTTTCTCTTGAATTTTAATCTCTCTTGTCCCTTTCTCTACACAATTTCTCCTTGTCTCGTTTCCTGAGCGTCTCTTTCGTTATATTTTGAGGGTGAAGTACATAATTTGATTACCTCCAAACGGCCTTGTAACTACGGGGAACATCTACATAAATTAAATTAATATTTTATTTAAGGCTGTATTCGGTTAGCAAATGCTTTTGATGTACAATTACACGTACAATTTAAAAAAACGTGTTTTGGACTAATTTATAAGTCAAATTTCACGTTTAAAACCAGTTAAATCAGCAGCTGATTAATTCCTTAAATGGCTGATTCAGTTCAATAGGCGAAATTGTTTTTATTTGCACAGAAAAGGCAAAAAGACAATTGTTTTTTTCATATTTTGAACAAAGAAAAATTCTATCGCATATTTCTTTCCTCTATTTGTCTCTTCTGTTTACTCTTTTTTCTCCCGCATATTATTTCTCTTTCTTTCTCCCTTTTTTTCCATTTCATCTCCTTCTTGTCTCTTTCTTCTACGCTTTTCTCTCTCCGTCCTTTCGGTATTATTTTTACCTGAATATCTGGGCTTAACTTTTTTTCGGTTTCCGCCTCGCATTTTCTCTTCCACCGTTTTTTCTTTAATTATTCTTTTTCCTCTCTTCTCTCGCTCTCCTTTTCTTCTCCTTTTTGCCCTTCCATCTATTCTCTCTGACCATCTGTTTCTTATATATTTTAGCTGATATAATTTCTTTTCTCCCTTTCCTTTTGTTGTCTAGCATTTCCCAAATGATTTCCCGAGATTTCCTTCTCTACACTATTTCCCTTTTGCCCAGTAGGATTTTCCTGTGGGTTGAATTCGGTTCCCTTTCTCGCCCTCTTTTGCAATCTCTCTCTCTCTCTCTCTCTCTCTCTCTCTCTCTTTTATTAATTTCCCTATCCCATCAAAGTCGTTTGTGTACCACTGGAACGAGGGAGCTGACTCACATTTTGGGGAGGGAGAGAGACTATTTATTTTTTATTAAGAGAATATATGTAATATGAAAATCCTTGAAAACTGTTGAGCGAGTAATTGGTCGTTAAAAAGGCTACATGGACTCACGCTCCGAGATATTTTGGGAGGATATATTATTTGGAAAGGCTTCACTCCATTTACAAAAGGGTTGCATCTGCATGTTTGGGAAAGTCTTTTGTCTGCGGAGACTTCCATTTGTGGGCATATTTACTTTTTAGCTCTGGGAAGCCTTCTACTTTTTAGCTCTGGAAAGCCTTCTACTTTTTAGCTGCGGAAAGCCTTCTGCTATTTCTCCTCACTTTCCTCTCTTCCAGGGAAGTTTCCATTCCTTCCTTTTTGGGCCATCCCAGCCTCTCTCTCATCTTTTGCCATCTTCTTCCAGGCCTTTATGCGTTCAGGGTAAATAAAATGTTCTTCGGGCTTTGAGGAAATTCTTCCACCTTTTGACAACTTTTTGCGCAGCGCCTGACATTTCCTTTTCCGTCATTTTCCCGCTACTTTTTTCAAAAAAAAGATTGCTCATTTTTCTCTTCCTCATCATCTCTCCTCCCCTTTTGTTCTCTTGGAATTCCCTCCGTTTCCGGGATCCTCTCCATTCTCCCTTAATAATTCCACTTGACTCCCAAATTCCCTGTTATTCACCCTCCATCCCATGGCCATTTATTCTTATGTATAAGTGCCCACGCTCTTATATCCTCCGTATATCCTGACCTCTATATAAAGGCTTGTAATTGTCCCCATTCATCTCTAATTTGTTCTTGAAATCCTAACTTTCCGGTCTCATTTCCTCTTGCTCTCTCAGTCCTTTGCTCCCTTCCAGACTTTTATTTTATTTAATGTGTTCGTGGATCTGTCCCATGTGGACTTTTCCCCGTATCATCACTTGCAATTTCCTTGGCTATGTCTGCATATCCTTCCTTCATCTCTTTTGGGTCTTCTCTTCCTTTTTTTCTCCTTCTGCCCTGGCATTTCTGCTCCTCTGTCTCTCTTCTTCTACTGTTCTAGTGCGTTTCAACTGTATCTTTCTTTCATTCTATTTCTGCCTTTGGAGATAGATCTTTCAGTTTTTGCATCCATTTGTCTTTTTGCCTCCCATTTCTGCGTAGTGAGTGTATCTGCCAATTTTGCTGTCTACATTCCTATTATTTCTCTGTTGTTGCTTTACATTTCGGCTGTCTGCAATTATTGGATATCTCTTAGCTTATCCTTTTCTCTCTCTTTCTCCAGCTTTTGGGTGAATTTCTGCATTTTTTCTTGATATAATTCGCCATTTTTTTTCTTTCTCCATCTCCCCCGCGTCTGTCTGCATTGCCTCTCTCTGGATATATTTCCTCGTTTTCTCTCTATCGGTTTGGCTCCATTTATTCCCTGCTTTTCCAGTTTTCTCCCTCTTTACCTCATTTTTCTCTCTCCAGCTTTCTCTCTCTCCAGTTTTTACTCCAGCTTTCTCTGTTTTCATCTCATTTTTCTTTCTCTCTTTGTCACATTTTTCTCTCTGTTTATCTCATTTTTCTTTCTCCAGTTTTCTCTGTCTTTATCTCATTTTGCTTTCTCCAGTATTCTCTTTGTTTATCTCATTTTTGTTTCTCCAGTTTTCTCTGTCTTTATCTCATTTTGCTTTCTCCAGTATTCTCTTTGTTTATCTCATTTTTCTTTCTCCAGTTTTCTCTGTCTTTATCTCATTTTGCTTTCTCCAGTATTCTCTTTGTTCATCTCATTTTTCTTTCTCAAGTTTTTTCTCCCTTTGTCTCATTTTCTGTCTTTATCTAATTTTTCATTTAATTTTTCTTTCTCCAGTTTTCTCTGTTTTTATCTCATTTTGCTTTCTCCAGTTTTCTCTGTCTTTATCTCATTTTTCTCTTTCTGCAGTTTCCTCTCTGTATCTCCATTTTGTTCTCTTTGTATTTATCTTCATTTTTCTCTCTTTCTCCAGTTTTCTCTCACTATCCTTATCTCCATTTTTCTCTCTTTCTCCAGTTTTCTCTCTCTATCCTTATCTCCATTTTTATCTCTTTCTCAAGTTTTCTCTCTCTATTCTTATCTCCATTTTTCTCTCTTTCTCCAGTTTTCTCTCTCTATTCTTATCTTCATTTTTCTCTCTTTCTCCAGTTTTCTCTTTCTTTATTTCCAGATTTTTCGCTCTTTTTCTCCAGTTTTCGCTCGGTATCTCCATTTTTCTCCTCACTCAATACGCCCATGTGAGCCGTCCCATGTCAGAGGGAAAAAGCCCCAGAAAGTGCAGAAACTCCCAAATCCACTCAAGTGAGTAGTAGTCACAGTGTGTTATGAATGGTTCAGTGGCACTTTTTCTTGCCCTCACTGCATCGTCATAAACTGTATGATGACCGTCGGAATTGAAGGCATGCTCATTGTAACATACGCCATGCGCCAGGACCAGATTCCATGGAAATAACAGCTGCACTATGCCTATACTTTACACAGTACTAAAAATTCTGCAAATAACCACCACGCCTCTCCCATCATAATTCTGTGGTCGTCGCCCTGGTAGCATTGAGGCTTTTGAAGGGGAACTTATATTATTATTTCCAAATGTATACTAACACATTATATAATTCTATTTTTGAGAATATACATATGTATATATACGTCTAGGTATGTATGTAGGAAAATTAAATTATAGCAATTTACAACTGTGAATTGAACCATTTGGGAAAACCCGACATTTTAGAGAGAAATTCACCAAACGACAAAATCACTTTTCTTTGTACAGAGCAAAATCCTTTCATATTGCGACGTTGGTTTTCTTCCACGGAAATCCTTTGACGTCCTAATACACTTGTTGTTCTTCCTGAATAGTGTTGATAATGCGTATGTAAAAGGCCTTGACTAATCCCTCGTCCTTAGTAGGCCGATCGATAAGGCTGAGCAGGGGATGACAGCAGAATATTATTATTATTTTTTTTTTATTATAAGCCTAAAAACATGGACTTGGACAAAAATGAAAGACAAATCAATGAGAGGAAATGTCCAGTACAATCCAAGGAAATTATTTTTTTTCGGGCTTAGGAATTCCCTATTTGAGTGCATGTAATGTTTTGGGATTCCAAAGAAAGAGTTAAAGCACACCATGCAAAATTCCACGGGAAAGAGTTTACAGTTCAAATTCCATATGATTTTGTACACAAATAGACCATTGATCATCCGCCCTGTCTCACGTCCTTTTTTTCCCCATGAAAAAAAAAGCTGTGAAAAAACGTTGATAGCATTTCCTCATGGTGAAGATATTAATGTATTAGTCACTCCTTTTTCTCCCTGGGAATCACACACTCTTTCAGAGGCTGACAGAATACATGGACAGAATGTATTGAAAGGAGAACAGGCCGTTTGACGTGATTTCTCTCGCTCTCTCACTTTGTAAAATGGGATTAAATGGCATAGGCAAAAATGCCCCTCCGCCTCCTCCATCCATTTTTCTGGAGCATCAGAGCTTTACTGTGAGCTCAAAGGAGCAGTTCAAGTTCAAATTCAATTTCAATGATTAGTTTATATACATGCTCATTTTTATCTCTTATACGAGGATAAAGCATATATGTAAATACATATGTATTATGTACATATATTTATTACATATATTTTTATTATGTATTAGTACGTATTCTCCTATCTAGCCCGTCGAGGGCATGCAAGCTGGACGGGCTCAATAACTGTTTTTTCCCCTTTCAATTACGCTCTCCTCCATCGCCCTCTTTTCACTCTTTTCCCTGTTCACACTGAATGTGCATGAGCGTGATAAGAGCGAGGAAAGAGATATATGTATTTATGTACATACATATAATATCTGTATGTAGATAAAGATAGAAAAAAATAGAAATTGTCAAGTGGGATAAACAAAAAGGGTGACAAAGGTTTAGATTCTGGCTTCGGACATGAGACATGTAATGGGAGAAAGCGGCGAAAAAAATGAGTGACACCCAAAAATGAGATCATATGGCACCTCACACAGAGACGAAATTGTGTAGGACACCAGAAAGATACACAAAGGAGAGGGAATGTTTAGCAAAGAGAGATGGGGACAAATGAGCATGCAAAAACTGGTCAAAAAGGTAGAGACGGGAGAGAAAATCAGTATTCAGGATATAATTAAGTACAGAATCAGGAATAGAAGCAAAAAAAGGAGGGAGATTCAGGGAAGAAACAAAGAGACATAGAAAAGGCGGAGAGAGTCCAACTGGAGGCAGATATGGATGGGAAGAAATCAGGGAAATATATGAGGGAGAGGAATGAGCAAAATTAGGGAAGAAAAACGGGAGGAAAAAAGAAATTACGCCGGGGGAAATTAAGACAAAATAAGGGCAAGAAAAAAGGTGAGAGAAATGGAGAGATCTAAGGGAAAATGGAAGCAACAAGATAGAGAAAGGGAGAAAAAAGGGGAAATAAATCATAACAGAGAGAAGAATAAATAAAGAAATGAAAAAGAAAAGGAAAAAGCATGAGAAAATTACAATAGAACAAATGAAATAAGGGATTTCTAGGTAGAAAAGGTCTTCAAAATCTGGAAGGACAGGTAGAAATGAGCATAAGATAGAGAAATACAGAGTAATTACTGTAAAAAAGAGGGAGAGATAAAGAGAGGAACAAACATAAGAGAGAGAGAGAAATATAAACAGAGACGGATAAAAATACAAGAGAGAGAAATATAAAGAGAAGAATAAATATAAGAGAGAGAGGGATAAATACAAGAGAGGGAGAAGTATAAAAGAGAGAGAGAGATAAATACAAGAGAGAGAGAAATATATAGAGAGAAAGAAAAATATGGAAGAGAGAGAGAGAAATACAGAAAGGTGAGAAAAATATGGAAGAGAGAGAGAAATATAGAAAGTTGATAAACATTATTAAAAAGAGAAAAATGAGAGAGAGAAAGAGAGAAAGAGAGTGACAGAAAGATAGAGGGATAAACAGAGAAAGAGAGAGAGGGTTAGAAAGAGCGAGAGAGAGAGAGAGGAAGAAAAGGTAAAAAGGATAAAACGGCAGAAATTCCTCTCCCAAATTGTCATCTCCCTCCTGATTGCATTATGCGAGCACTCAAATGGCTTTTAAAAGCCTTGGCGTAAATGAAAACGTTGACAGTAATGCAAAATGATAGGCGGTAAAAAAAAAAGTGCTGTGTATAAAAAGGACATTTTATTCACCAAGCAAAATTCCCGGCGTGTGAAAAATCATTAAAAATAATGAGCACAATTGTTGTTTTCCTCCCTATAAAAAGACATTCTTGGTGACCAGGATTTGGGCTAACGTCATTTTGTTCATCCATCTCTCCTTGTTTTTTTCCGATGGGGAAAGAGACATTGGAGAGGGGGAATTTCCCCCCTTTTTGGGCTCATCATACAGGAGATGTAACTTTACCCTTTCCTCTCGTCTCCGGGTTTGAAAATGTTCCTGGAAATGTTGGAAGCTCGTTGTTATGGTTACAAGGAGATGGATATCCGACATTTCCCTTCCTTTAATTCTCCGTACTCCCTCTCTCTCTCTCTCTCTGTTTTTCTCTTCAAGGGTTCATTCATGCTCCTTTCAGGCTTTCCATGTCAGGGCATGTCTTCCCTATTTTCTACTTCACTTTCCCGACACACGCTTTAAAATAAAATTGATCATGTGTGGAGAGTGATGAGAGGATTTTGTTCCCTTTTTTTAAACGATCCTCATGTGTGACTTGTGTTCGAAGCAGGAGCCGTGTTGATGTGACATCGGGATTATTGCTACATATTAAAGACCATCCATTATTTGCACTCCTTGCATCCGCACACTCATTTATTTACTATTGGGAAGGATTTTGAGCATTGTAGAGCATGCAAAAGGCTGAAATATGCACTACCAGAATCTTTTTTATCAACATGAAGTAATATTTCAGATTTAGCAGTACGAAATCATTACACTTTGTGTCAGATGGTTGATTCACAGGGACTGAGAACGAAAAGGAGAGATGGAAAAGTGAGAGACAGGGAGACGTAGCAGAGAGGAAACATTACAACTTTTGGAACAAAGAGAAGAGAATGAGAAAGTGAGCGAGATAGGCAGGACCAGGACATGGCCGACAAAATATCAGAGGCTGCAAAAACGAAGACAAGAGAGAGAGAAAAATATATAAAAAAGAGAGAGAAATATAAGAGAAAGAGAGAAAGAAATATAAGAGAAAAAGAAAAAACAGAGAGAGAAAGAAATATAAGAGAAAAAGAAAAAACAGAGAGAGAAAGAAATATAAGAGAAAAAGAAAAAAAAGAGGGAAAGAAATATAAGAGAAAAAGAAAAAAAAAGAGGGAAAGAAATATAAGAGAAAGAGAGAGAAAGAAATATTAGAGAAAGAGAGAGAAAGAGAGAGAAAGAAATATTAGAGAAAGAGAGAGAAAGAGAGAGAAAGAAATATTAGAGAAACAGAGAGAAAGAAATATTATAGAGAAAGAGAGAGAAAGAGAGAGAAAGAAATATTAGAGAAAGGAGAGAAAGAGAGAGAAAGAAATATTAGAGAAAGGAGAGAAAGAGAGAGAAAGAAATATTAGAGAAAGAGAGAGAAAGAAATATAAAACAGAGATAGAAAAAAATATTAAAGAGAGAGAGAGAGAGAAATTTAGAAAACAAAGAGAAATAAAGAATGGAGAAAAAAATATAAAAGAAAGATACAGAGACATATAGAAAGGTGGGAAAAATTATTAAAAAGAGAAAAATATGTAGAAATGGCGAGAGAACAGATCAAGAAAAGAGAGAAAAATGTTTATAAGAAAGAGAGAAACAAATAGAGAAAAGAGAAAGAAAATTACAGAACGAAGAGAACAAGATATAATAGAACAAATATCATAGAACAAGACAAACATCATAGAAAGAAAAGAAGAGAGGAGAAAGAAAGGAGGAGAGGAGAAGGAAAAGAAGAGAGAAGAAAGAAAAGAAGAGAGGAAACGATAGATCAGAGGGAATTTCAAAAAGAGAAATAGTGAGATATAGAGGATTACAAAGGAGACATTAAATCGAGCAAAGAGACAAGCCTCCCAAACAGAGAGCAATAGCCAAACGGTACGAGGAAGACAGATGAGAGCGTGTGCACGCTCCAACCACGTAGAAATGAATGCAAAAACTAATAACACACATTGGCATTTTTCCCTCATGCAAAAAAATGAGAAAAATCCGTGTGCCTAAAAATGCAAATCCAGTCAAAATACTTATAGTTGTTACATGCATATACCTATCAAAAATTATCTAAAGTGCATGCGTGTGTACTTTAAAAAAAATATACTCGTGCTTTAATGCAGCAAATAATTACACGGAGTCTATACAGCGTGTGATGGGTGATGGACTGGATGGAGAGACGACGCAAAAAGACTCAAAATGTTCTCATTCACTATAAGAGTTCTTGTATAAGGCTCATATGTGTGTTCGTTTTTTTTTTGTACACAGATATTTATTTTTGCATGCAGGCAAACACCACACTGTCTCGGAGAATTCTCTCTCTCTCTCTCTGTCTTTCTCTCTGTCTCTCTCTCGCAGTGAAAATGAATGACAAAAAATTTCGTGCATATTAAGAAGCCAAAAACCTTAAAATACCAAAGACCTTCAAAATGTTTCTTTGTTCAGCTATTCATTGCTATTTTCTCTCTCTCTCTGTCTCTCTTCATCTCTCTCTGTCTCTCATTCTGTTTCTCGCCTCCGTCTGCATGAACGTCTTAGAAGAGCCGAAATCTATGAAGATGCACAACCAAGGAAAAAAATCTTTTTTTATCCCATTTTTTTCGTCTCTTTCTCCATCACAAAACCTTTACAAACCTCGCCATTTCCTCCCCGTCAAGACTCATTGCCTGCGGGTACGTAAGGGAAAATAGTGAGAATATAACTGGCCACAACGCCTTATCTCTTGCCATTTTGCATCACGAGATTTGTAAAAAAAAAAATATAATTTTAAATGGAGAAGCTAAAATATAATATTGGACAGGAAGATTATCCCCTTCATTATACAATGAACATCTTCCTCAGCCATTGTGTAGGGAGAAATCAAGGGGAGAAATGTGATCGAGTGAGCATTGTCAAAAGGAGGAGGAGGGATAAAGTAATTCCTTTGGAGATTTCTTCTTTTGAAAGTGAATGTGAATAAGAGAGATTGTTGAAGGGAGTATAACAATACTCAATAAGTCTGTATAAGTACAGGCTTCAATATCTGTTATTACGAATTGTTTTGCTAACCGACTTTTCCTGCGTCAAGCGCTTTATAGCCCGTGGACGTTCTGGAGTATGTACAAGTACACATTGGATGGACAGATATAAAAAAATGTGACAGGGAATGAAAGTGAAAAAGGAATTTGAATGGGGAAAGGCAAAAAAAAAGGGAATGATAATGGATGAAGTGTGAGAATGAGTTGACGAGGATGACAGGGAAGAATTCAAGGTAAAAAAAGAAAACGAAAATACCGACCATTTTTTGGACTGTGGGAGGTTTCCGATGAATGAAATACGACGGAATAAGAATGACAGGGACAAAGTCGAGGAAGACGAGTAGGGAAGATACATAGGAAAAGTTGCAATGCGAAGAGGAAAAAAAATAGGAGAAAGAGTCCAAAAAAGAGGAAATGGTAGAAAAAAAGAGAGGACATGGGCTATTAAGGAAATGAAAGGGAGGTGGTTGGAGAGAGACGGCGAAAGGAGTATTTTTAATGTTTTAAATTAAAGGACCAGAAGGCAAGATAAATAGTCAGGGGAAGCGCAGGGAAGACAAAAAGGCTCAAGAGGAATTGAGAGGGATAAGATCCTTGGTAGATTAGGACTGTTAAAGGGCAAAGAAAGATGACCAGTCGAGAGCAAAACCAATAAGGTTATGATGGAGAATGGTATTTACTGACTGTAGATGAGACGTAATGGAGAGAGATTATGAGAGATTAAAGGAAAGGGAGAGAGAGAATTTGAGGAAAAGTGGGAGGACGAAAAAAGGAATGAGAGAGAAATTCAGGGAAAGGGAGAGAGAGAGAGGAATTAAGGGAAATGGGAAGAGAAAGAAATTACGGAAAAGGGGGACAGAAATAAGAAAGCAAAGGAGAGAGAGAGTGAAGAAAAAATAAAAGGGAAGAAGTAAAAAAAGAAAGAAAAATTAAGGGAAAGGAGAGATAAACACCGAAAGAATGATAAAGAAATAAAAAATTCAAGAAAAGAGGCAAACGGAGAAATATCTAAAGACATAAATAATTAAAGAATAGAGATAACCAAAAGGATACTAAAGAAATAGAAAATTAAATAAAAGAGACAACCAAAAGGATACTAAAGAAATAGAAAATTAA
>JAQGBT010005781.1:0-13677 GCA_034698585.1 Disparrhopalites patrizii
CTAGCCAAAATACAACAATTATTTTATCACGCAGCCTCAGTTATTTCTGACTGTGAGTAATTATGAGGCTCCCCTGGTTTTCTCTATGTCGTAGGCCCTGCTACAATGTTAAATGCTAGTAACTCCATAAATCGCTTAGGGGATTAGAAAAACACACTGTGTCACCTTTTGGAATAGAAAATGTGTCACCTTTGGGACCATGAGCAAAATTCATCTTGCTTCACTAAATATTTTCTAAAAGTTTAAAACATTGTTTAGGGTAAAAACAAAACCGGAATTTTTAAAGCAATTAAGAGCAGAAAGTAGTACGAGTAAAAAGGGAGCTTTGATTACCCCTTTAGTGTTCTCTAATTTATCTTTCCCGTGTCCTCGTGGGTACCCTTTGAGGAGCAAAGGAAAGACTTGGATAATTTCAAAGGGGCTTAAGTACACTCTTGACGACTTTGGCAGTTGACACTTGCCATGAAGAGAAGCAGGAGTTAAATGGTATGAAACTGGTAATAATATTAATAACATTAGGAGAAATACATACATAAAAAGTTGTTCTACGTCTCAAAAATTTCCATCAACGTCTTTTGCTTCTCCTTTGATACCCAGTTGGGGGTGTAGGGCGGAGTGTCTTTTTTTTTCCCTACAGAAAAAATAAATAAAAATAAATACAGAGTTCGTACTCTTTCTCCCGTCCTGACAATACCCTCTTTGTCCTAGATGTGTATAGTAATACCATATTCCCTACAACATGTGTAAATGGTAAGAGAAAATCTTGATCCTTTTGTACTGAATTTACAGGTGACCGTTTGTACCTTTTATAATAATTCCTTTTGTGAGCATTTACTTTTTTTTTAGTAATCGTAAATTTTATTTCTTTCTTCCATGACGTATCCAAGGATTTTTTATGGGAAGAAAAAGTTATGAGAGGGTGGGATTTTTTTGGGGGGGAAAAATATCCAAAGAACATGGGAAAATGCATAAAAATATGATACACCAATTAGTTGGTAGAGGATGAAAAAAAAATCTTTTTGGTCAGAAAGTATCAAAACTGCCAAATAAATTTATTGACCATTTTTATGGATTTTCCCCTTCGCCTGCTCAACCATGACCGTTTGGTCCTTGTTAAAATCCACAAGGTGTTAACTTTTAGGGGGGACGTTTTTGCAGGCTAAATGGACGGAACGTTGTCCAAATGTCATTATAATGTCTCTACATTTGCATTTCTCCCTTTTATTTTAGCTTGTACAATGTTTGATTAGAAATTTCATTATGTTGGAAATTCAAAACTTTTATGAAAAAACTCTGGGGGTGCTGGAGGATGGAGAAGCGCTTCGTGGTCTCCTTTTTCCTCTGAATGTGCCGTAATTAAGTTCTGGCCCGGAATCAAATTAAGGGCTCATTGTTTTAGGGAGGAGAAGACGAGCGAGACTGTAAGATATGTACATACGTATATTTTATATCCTATAACGATACATACGAAGCTTTCAGCCTCACTTTCTAAAGAGAGAGTGCATTGAGGCGTAATCATTGATTTAATTGCTGTCAATTGAGGGGGACCAGCCTTTAGAATGACAAAGCGGATGAGAGAGACTTGCAGAGATAGAGACGGAGAGGAAAAAATTGAGGCTGCCCAAGCTTATGCCATTTAGTAAAAGCTATGCAGACGTACGTCCTAGATGCTTGACAGTAGTAAAGCCATATATACTAGACTTTATGTACGAGCATAAGACATGGGCAAACAGGAGAGGAAGTGAAATTCAGTTGAAATGATAAAGTTAGGGACATGTGAGACGAGATGATTGGAGAAAAAGAAAAGATAAAGGAGATGCAGTAATGCAGAGGCAACGAAAAAATAACAAGAGAGCAATAGGGAAGGCGAAACATGAACCAGAGGGACAGGGAGAAAATAAAAAAAAAAGTAACAAAAGCTGGAGAGGACGAAGAAAAATCTTGAGAGAAAAAGAGAAATAGAACTGCAGAGAAAGAAAAGGAGAAAGCACTTGGGAGAAAGAGCGTGGAAATAATGCAGAATTGGGAAGAAGAAAATCTGGAAAGAATGAGATAAAAGCCGGTGGAGAAAGCCAGAGAAAGAAAACAGCTGAAAAGAACGAGAGAAGAAACTTGGAAATAGACAATAGAGAAATTACGGTAGAAAAATAGAGAAAAGGTTGGAAATAAAGAGAAAGCAATAAAGAAATTACGGTAGAAAAATAGGGAAAAAGTTGGAAAAACGAGGATAAAAAAAGCCGGAAAAAATATTAAAAAATAGGGTAGAGCGAGTAAGAGAAACAACTATGAAAAAGAGATTAAAAGAGAAAAAGCCGAAAAGAGAAAACAAAATTCGGATAGAAATAGAGAAAGAGAAGACAGAAATAGAGAAGAAATAGAGAAGACAGAAATAGAGAAGACAGAAATAGAGAAGACAGAAATAGAGAAGAAATAGAGAAAGATGGGAAAAAGGAAGAAAACGAGAGAGAGAAAATTCGGATAGAAATAAAAAAAAATCCGGTTGAAATGGGGAGAGAAACAACTGGAAAAAATATATTCGAAGAGAGAAAGAAAAAGATGAAAAAGAAAAAGAAAAACTTAAAAAAATGGACAGTAAATAGAAAAGAGAAAAGTAATAGAAAAGAGGCGAGAAAATTGTGTGAGCAAAGAAAACTTTAACCCGGGAATTAAAGAAGGAAATCATTAAAACTTTCACCCATTTTATGTGGTGCGTTTGATTTAACTACAGCCAAATTTTCTCTGGCATGAGTTCCGTATTTGAATATGTAAATGCTGGGCGATTGAAAGCTGTCATCAAAAGAACCAAGACTCCCTCAGTTTCCTTATACAATTAAAAAAAAAATTCCCTGGTCCCAACTGATCCCCACCGTTCCTTAAGATTGGCAAGCTTCCGCTGCAAATGAGTAATTATTTTTTATTTCTTTTTTATTCTTATTTGGGCATTTACGTATTTACATATGTAAATACGTATGTACAACACATAAATAGGTGCATGCTCCACACTCACGCTCTTTCTCTTTTTTTTCGTAGTAATTAAAACAGCGAGAGAAAAAATGCACATGCCGGCACCCGGAAATTCAGGCCATCAGCTGTAATGCCTTTGGAAATGAGAAAAAATGTACACTGAAAACTGCATGTAAAAGAAGGCGGCAGGGGATTTTTTTTTATCCATGTTAATTAAATTATCCCATTTTTTCACCGTCATACCAAGTGTCTGTCGTAAGTGAATTTTTTTTTCAAGTAATTAATTTACAAATGACTCCACGTCTACCCTAATGAGACAAGTACTGTGATATTTTCCAGGACGGAGTTTTCCCCTTCAATTTTTGTCTTCGCAGGACCCATCCAGATAATTATTTTTTATGAACCCCGCATTAATTATCAGTATGTACAGACACTAATAGTATTTTTTTGGAGGGAGAAAAAAAAAAGATATCACTAGAAAAAAGAAAATTGGGAGAGCAAATAAAAAGTGGGCAGAAAGTGAAAAAAGCGTTAGAAAAATTGATTACACGACCAGTACCAAAATAAATATTTGTTTTAGGCCACGATCTTTTTACGTTCTGACGGAGTAATTGTTTTCAAAACTTTTTTCATCCTTTTTATCACCGTTTCATACACTTCATTTAAATATGGGATCATTTTTTTTTTCAGTTTGTTTTGTTCCTCCAAAAAATAATGTGAAAATTCCTCACCTTTACGGGGCTTTCATAATCCCCAACGTCTTGTCCAATTCGTGACAGGAGAGCAAATAAACTTATCTCGTCTCTTCCACAAGACCTGTCAGTGATTAGGAACCTATAAAAAAAATTGAGACTACGACTAAATGCGTATTAAAGACGTTAATATTCATGCCTTTTACACTGTGTAAATATTTAAGGAAAATTTGGAAAACCAGAAAAAAGGAGAAACAAGAAGGTACAAGTGAATTTTTAATGAGCCCAGACAAGGCACTTGGACTGAGTAAATAACGAATTATTTGATATTTTCTATTTGTTTAGGTAAATATCAGTAGATTACAAATTGTAACCAATTTTCATGTAAATTTTAATTACGCATTTAAAGAGCCTAAAAATACCTTGTGAACGCTTCTTGCTCTGCCTAGTAACAAAGGCCTTAAGCGTCCCCCGGCGGGGGGAAGGCGTTAATTTCATCCTGCGGAAAGCCTGGAAACTATAAATAAAGTTATTGATTTCTTCTCTCGTCCTCAACATATATAATAAATTCATTTCCATCGGACAGAACAATACGAGTAAATGCTCCCTCGGTGTAATTATTGGTGTTGCAAGAAGCAATAATATTGCTCCAAAAGGATCTGCGAAGAGGATTTATAGGGATGCGAATAAATTATTTAGAGGGGAAGATATTCTCAAAGAGCGAGATGGACACTCCGTGGTTCATTTGCACATTAATCTCCAGCCATTAATCTGTACGTCCGTAATCTCTTCCTCGCTCTCCGGAGGCTCTTTGTCTTTGGCTTGGGAGTGTCCATTGGTCATTGGGTGCAAAGGGTTGGGGAGGAGGAGGAGGAGGAGGCAGCGGCCTCAAATGACATTTTAATTCGATATATGCAAAATATATGAGCTTGGGAGCTTTCTAGATGTCTCCTTCAAAGTTTCATTCTACTTTATGTCTCTCAATCTATCCCTCTTTTTTCTTTCTCTCTCTCTCTATCTATGTCTCTTCTTTTTTTTGTATATTCTATTTATTTTTCTCTCTCTGCATCTTCGCTGTTTCTCTCATTCTGCCTTTGCCCTGTTTCTCTGTCTCTTGTCTTTACCTCTTTCTCTCTCTGTCTCTTCTTTTTCCATTCTTTCTCTCTCTTTCTCATGCTCTGTCTCTTCTATTTTCCTGCCTATTTCTCTCTCCGTCTCTTCCATTACCTGTGTATTTCTCTCTCTCTCTCTCTCTCTCTCTCTCTCTCTCTCTTATATTTTCCTCTTTCTTCGCTTTCTCTGTCTTTGGCTCTTATCTTTTCCTCTTTCTTCGCTGTCTTCCTCTCTGGCTCTTATATTTTCCTCTTTCTTCGCTTTCTCTCTCTCCTTTGTCTTTTCCTCTTTCTTCGCTTTCTCCCTCTCTCTCTCTTATATTTTCCTTTCTTCGCTTTCTCTCTCTCTCTCTCTCTCTCTCTCTCTTATATTTTCCTTTCTTCGCTTTCTCTCTCTCTCTCTTAAAATTTCCTTTTTCTTCGCTTTCTCTCTCTCTGTCTCTTATCTTTTCCTTTCTTCGATTTCCCTCTCCGTCTAGGATCTTTGCCTCTGTCTCCTCTATTTTCTACTGCACTTCTTCTCTTTCTCCCTCTCTCACTATTGCTTCTAGTTTTACTTCTCTGTCTACCTCTTGCTCTTTGCGTCCCTCTTTGTGTATTCTCCTATTTGTGTTTTTCGTGGTTCTCCCTTTCTAGCTTCTCCCTCTTTCTTGCCTCTTCTTGTCTCCCTCATCTTATCACATTTTGCCCCTCTCATTTCTCTCTCTCGGTCTCCTCTATGTAGAAGTCCGCATCTCTGAGTCTCTTTTTACCCCCTGCCATTTCCCGCATATACCTCCAAGTGTTTACTTCCTCGCCATAATCAAAGGGTTTATGGTTTACAGTTTCCGTTTTAATTTCGAGATACATCTATTTCCTCCCGCCATTCTTCCCACCCGCTTCAATGGGAGATAAATGACTCGTGGAGTGGAGATCCCAATAACAATTACATGTAATAGAATCGTAATAATGACTGGATGCATGTAAGAGAAATCCCCTCATGTCCCCTCTGAAATAATAGCTCCTGGCTGTTTTTTCCCGTATGCAAAAGCTTTTTCATGGATGGATTTACCTCTGTGATTAGGGGGATTTTCGGACATGGGAGCTTCAAAGAGTACTTGTAACAATATCAGCATTAATTACTGGATTCTCCATGCATGTACGGATTCGATTCCCTGGGCCTTGTCCACTTTCTCTCTCCCTTTCTCTCTGAACTTGGAATGGAATTGTTATTACGATTATTAGGGGTGTATCTTTCCCCTTTAATTTGCATATAAATTCTTGCGTATCAAAGACTTTCCTCCCATTTTTAGGGGAATGACCCAAGTGGTCAAGTTTCTTGGGGCAATCGCTTCCTTTTTGTATCTCGGAAATGGTAATTACATCGAAGCATCTCTTTGCTACGATGACCAATTAAAAGTAATTACTAACGAGCTTTTGAGAGATGTTTCATACAGCAGCCACTGTTTTCAAATCTCCCCGCCTCTGCCCGCTTAGAAAATGTCCGGGTCTTGTCCCCGACGTGCTTCCATTTTTTTTTTTTTGCTGGAGTCATCTTACCCCAAAGGAAGAGGTCAACAGAAAAAAAAGGAAGGACCAAGCACGTGCATGTCTTCAAATGGAATATAATAACAATAAATAATTCTCCTCTTCCCTCCAAAGCATGGCGTTAAGTCCGTGTGTGTCTATTTACATAATTCCTCTCCAGTTTTATCTTGGAGAGATTTATACACACAAAGCACACATGGAAAGGTCCAGAAAAATAATATTTACAAAGATCAAGTTCTATATGGAAGTAAATGGCGGGTAAAAGTGATATTCATGTAACTTATATAGTGTCTCCTGAAACATATGTATTTTAGGCTTTGAATATAGGAAAGAATACATACAGAAAAAACGGAATATAGGATCAAGTATAAAAAAGGTGTATGTTTATATTTTTTAACCCAATAATAACGATTATGAATTGCTTCGGTCTAGTATTTAAGGAGAGGATCGACAGAGAGAGAGAGAGAGAGAGACGGAGAAACCTTGAAAATTGAGCAGAGCCACGCACACACACGGCCTTGACGTCCATGACATAAACCATGTGTTTTTTCGGGGGGAGGCACACATTTTGTGAGTGTACGCATTATTATAGTAGTGTGTAGTAGTAATAATAGTAATAATAATAATTATAAATAGACTCTCTCTCTCTCTTCTGGAACTCTCCATTACCAGAGTCACGTTGACAGCCACGAAGACGAGGAAGAATCAAATGCGTGTGAGTAAAAATGCTCATGACACCAGGCAGAAAAAGAAAACTCACTTTTTCCCGTGGGTGCATCCCGCCATAGATTCAAACTGGGTTAAATTCAAAAGGATTTAAAAGAAAGTAAGTAAAGGAAAGTAAACAATGGGCTGATACACAAGCTAAAGTACTTTCTTTTATAAATCTTGTCCAGTATGAACGTTTTATCAAGAGCAAAATCTTTGGTTTCCTGCCAATTTTCGGGAATTTTTGGGAATTTTTGGGAATTTTTGGGAATTTTTGGGAATTTTTGGGAATTTTTGGGAATTTCTGAGAATTTTTGAGGAATTTTTGAGGAATTTTCTTTGATAAAAGTTGTCACGTATAAACGTTTTAACAAGAGTAAAATTTTCCGTTTCTTTCGAATTTTCGGGAAAACCCGGAGTTTTTAAAGCCAGAAAACGTCTAATTTTTTGCCTGTTAATCGTGAAAACATTGAAATTTGAAAATTACAAGCATCAATTTTAAAGAAGGACTTAAACCGTTCTGTATCTCCCGTCAAGTGTGCGTAGTATGTATACATGGTTTTATCTTTCTTCAGTATGTACCTTTACGGGTAACAAAGTATCCCTTTGGGTGCATGTGCAATATGCATGTAATTTAGTATTTACACAGAAATACGGACAATCGGAGGTTGAGCAAGTGTAAAAAAAAGAGTGTAAAATCATGTGTATAATTTTAATGAGCAACTGCTGAAGGAGGGAAAATCCAGTCAAATGTAAACATTTACATCAGTCAGTGGTGTTTTTGTGCATGTAATAATAACAAGAAAAACATTTTTTGGGTATAAATATACATACGTCCCTTATATGGGCACACTCAGTTTGTCTGGAGCAAATGGAGGGAACATGCACGTGTTCCACTCACTCTCGCCTCGCATCTCCTCTTTCCAAATACTCATTTTTTTGACACTTTGTCTTTCGAGTGGATGATGGTCAATCATAAAAAAAAATATAAAAATAAACAAATGCATCAATAAGGTGGGTATAGTAACGTTTTACCTTGGTAGTTTATCCTGTTCTTGGACCATTTTTTTTCGGACAATGGACGAGGAAAAGGGTTAAGTACAAGCCAGAGCTTTGCATTGACAATCAAGCCCACATATCATACATACACCTGCATATATTCCCTTGTTGAGGCATTTATTGTAGGAGAGAAGCATTGAAAATAGCAAAGGGCAATATAAATCCTTCAACGGAGATGGAAAAGTGCTTTGGGATGTGGATCATTATTCCTCCATTAGATATCATGCGTCCTCCTCCAGACACATGTAAACGGGTACAACAGTACTTGTCGGATTAATAATCGTAATAATAACAAAAATTAATTTTTCCCCCTTCCTACATGCATTTTACTTGTCAGCCATCTCGCATTGTTAGTAATATAATATTCAGAGGAGATCAAAAACTGGAGGAACAAAATGCTTATATAAAATTATAATGGAAGTCGTAGTGGCGGGACTCTTAATAATTATTGTTGGTTTTCCACTCGGATGATCCGTAACAGTGGCAGAAGTGAACACATGTGCTCATTCCGGGGTCCCCTCAGTCAGGCGGAAGGCTCCCGTGTTTTTTAAGGGAGGGCAGGCGGGGATTTCAAGTGCGAGATTGGCAGCAGAGAGAGAGAGAGAGTGAAATGGACGAAAGGAGTAAGAGCCATATGCACAAATTTCTATATGTATATGTACATATAATGGAGAAAGGGAGATTACCATGAAGGGAGAGAATTTCCGAGAGGAAACCTTTGACTGAAGATTCAGATGGAGATTGGGAGAAAGGTGAGACAGATAAAGGAAGAAAACGCCAGCAAAAATCCATGTATGTACTTTGAAGGAAGGGATTCAGAAAAAAGTTAGTAATAATGGCCAGCAATCAAGGAAAGGGAAGATAGAGAAAAAGGAAAACAGAGACGACGGAGAAGTAAGTATGGAAGGGAAGACAGAAAAAAGAAAGCAAAAGAGGAGGTAAGGAAAAATAAAAATGGATAGATAAAAAAGAACACAGGGAGAAGATAGTGAAGAGAGAGTGGGAGAAAGAAAAGGGAGAAAAGGGATGAAATAGAAGACGGAGAATAGAATAAAGGAAAACGAGATCAAAATGAAACAGAGAGAAAAGGGTAGAAAGTGAAGATGGAAAAGAGAATAAAGGAAAAAGGGAGAAAAATGAAAGAGAGAGAAAAGTGAAGAAAGTGAAGATATAAACGAGAGAGAAAAGCGGGAGAAAAGTGAAGATATAAACGAGAGAGAAGAGAGAAAAGAGGGAGAAAAGTGAAGATATAAACGAGAGAGAAAAGAAGGAGAAAAGTGAAGATGTAAACGAGAGAGAAGAGAGAAAAGAGGGAAAAGAGAGAAGAAAGGGAATAGTGAAAAGATAGATAGAAGTGGGAGATATTTGGTAGAAAAGGAAAGGGAGACAGAGAAAAGTTAGAAAAGGAAAGAAAGAGAAAAGCGAAGAGATAGAAAAGGGAAAAGAGAATAAAGGAAAAGAGAGAACTGAGGGAGAAAATGAAAGAGAGACGCAAAGAAAGGGGAAGAAAGTGAAAAGAGAGGAGAGACAAGAGAGACAAGAGAGAGAAAAGAGGGAGAAAAGGAAAGAGGGAGAGGGAGAGACAGAAAAGAGAGAGAACAGGGAAGAGGGAGACAGAGACAAGACAGAGTGGGGAGGGAGAAGTGTAGAGAAAAGATAGGAAAGAAGATAAAAAGGAAAGACAAAGCAAAGGGATAGAAAAGATAGGAGAATAGAGACGAGAGAGATAGAAAAGGGATGGAGAAAAGGGACGAGAAAGTGAAGAGAGAGAACGAGAGAGCGGAATAGAACGTATTAGAAGAAGGAAAAATTGGTTCGGAAAGAGAAAAGAGAAAGAAAGGAAATGCAAAGGAAATAAATAGAGAGAAAGAAGAGAAAGAACGCAGAAAGGAAAGAGAAAGAACAAGTGTGCTTAGAGAGACAGCAAAGGGCATTGATAAGTAAAACACAGGCACGGTGAAGAGCCTTGACGTAGTAAAAAGAGCAAACCAATGACCAATAGAGAAAAATCGGAGCGAGATAAGAGGAGCTAAAGAGACAAGTATATGAATAGAAGGGAGACAAGTCAAAGAGGAACATGTGATAAATATAGAAAAGTCGTATGTGTGTATGTCTCCACAAAAGGGCGAGGAGCTCCACCTCAAAATTGGCAACAATCCTCATATAATCCCATGGAGGAACAGCGTATACACCTCCATACATAATAATACATGTGTAAAAAAGAGAGGAAAAACTCCAGAAAGGACTCTCATGTCAACACTCTTTAATAGAAAAAAATGGGGCCTAAAAATCCCAGTGAAATCGATACTTATTGTCAAGTCATAACAATTACCATAAAAGCTTTGAATGTTGAACATTGTAAACAATGTTGACTGGGACTTGGATCTACACTGGGGATAACTTGGCTACATGGATAAAAAAAATATATTCCTCCTGGACCCATCGAGAGAGACCGCATGTTGTTGAAAAAGTCAAGAGGGTTCTTCTTTGTCCCTGTCCTGTCACTCCAATTCCTCTCTCCCCTCTCACCCTGCCACTGAATTTGACGGACTAAGAGAGAGAGAGAGAGACGAAAAAGAGAGAGACTGACGAGCATCTGTGTCCATGTCAAGAGCTTTTTCCTCCAACAAAGTGTAAATACGGGGAGAGAGAAAAAAAAACTGTCAACGACGCGAAAGTGAAACTATTGTTCCAGCATCTCTGCCTTTCTCCTCTTCCTCCTCCTCTATTCCAATTATTTCGACTCTTTTAACTTTTTTTTAAATCAAAACATTCAACTTGACTTGTTGTTTCAGCACTTGTGCCTCCTTTGTGGACACTTTTTGATCTGACTTTCTCTCTCCCTCTCTCTTTCCATTCTCTCTCTCTCTCTAGCTCTCTCTTTTCCTCATCCATTTCCTCCCGTAATAATTTGTAACAATGTGACAAATGTGTACTTTTTTTTCTACGCAAGGGGGAAAAGTGATGAAAATCTCCTGGTGGAAATGACTAATTTGCATCTGGCGCACTTTTTTCCTGGCCAAGCGAGAGCTTTGACACAGAAGGTGGTACATTTTAACGGAGGATTCAACACTAAATTTTTCCCGGGTGAGAGTCGAGACTCGTATAAGGGGGAAACCAGTGGGGGAATTAATTTGGGAGAGAGTGCAATTATCAGTTAGGGAAGAGGGCGTTAGACAGAGAAGAGGCAAATCGAGAGAAAAAGGAGGAAGAGAGGGTGAAATGAGGAAGCTTTAATGGTACTAATCGACGGGGGTAAGTGAGAAAGGAAGGGGACAAGCCCACTCTTTAATAATAGATTTAAATGCGGGCAAAGACACCAGGGAAGCCCAAAGGATACGTTCTGGGTGAGAGTGAGAGAGGAAAACGTTTTTTTAGGGTTATTTCATTGAAATTTTATTGCTTATGTTCAAGGGTCATCAGCGGATGTACAGGTGAAAGCAATGTAATTCAATTAATGTTGGAGGATCCCCTTTTTGTGGGGTATCTTCCCAGGTTTATCCGGGATTTAACCACAGGAAATTTTTATTTTTTGTGGCTAAAATTGATCTGTATTCATTTTGTGTCTCTTTCTCTTTTTAATCTCTATTTTGTCCGTCCCTTTTTGTCACTTTCTCCCTTATCCAATCTGTTTTTCATGTCTTTTACTCTCTCTTTGCATTTTTTCTCTATTTCTCACTCCGTAAATCTATTTTAGTCGCTTTTCTCTTTCATTTTACCGTTCTCCTTTCTGTATTTTAGTCAAAATTTCTCTGTTTTTGAATTTCTCTTGGCTACTCAGTGGTACTTTCTATTTCTTTCTCTTCATATTTAGTTCTTAAATTTTCTTTATCTCTAATGGCCTTTATCTCTTATCATTTCTCGTTCATTTTCTCTTCTCATTGCTCGTTTATTTTCTCTTCTCGTTTCTCGTTTATTTTCTCTTCTCGTTTATTTTCTCTTCTCGTTTCTCGTTTATTTTCTCTTCTAATTTCTCGTTTATTTTCTCTTCCCATTTCTCGTTTATTTTCTCTTATTATTTTTCCTTCATTTTCTCTCCTAATTTTTTGTTTATTTTCTCTTCTCATTTCTCGTTTATTTTCATTTTTAATTTATTTTCTCTTCTCATTCTTCATGTATTTTCTGTTCTCATTTCTTGTTTATTTCCTCTTCTCATTGATTTTCTCTACTTTTTATTTCTCTCCTTTTCCCATATGCATTCCTTTTGCCACTTGTTTTCCCTTTTTTTGCCTTCACATTTTTCATCTGATTCCTATTGATCTTGGCTTATCTTACTTCCTCCCTTTCTTATATCTCTCTCTAATTAATTTTTTGATGTACCACTGCATCTCTTTTAGCCTCTGTCTCTGTTTGTCTTACTCTTTCTCTCTATTAGTATTTTGGCCTTCATCTCTCTCTGAATATCTTTCTCTTTGTAATTTTTAGTCTCAGACTCTGTCCGTAGTCTCTCTCTCTCTGTTTGAACACCTATTACCAATCACAATTAATGTCTTTTTCCTCTCTCTAGCTTTCATTTGGTCAATTACAAAGGATGCTCCTTGATGAAGATTTTTATCGCGGATGTAAAAAAGAGGAGTGCTCTTTGCTCCCTGCGAACGGCTATCATTACACCTTCAAATAATCATTTGGTATTATACCTCTACCACGTACCACTCGAAACCCTTTTAAAAGCTGAAGGAGCATCCAGGAAGATGACGAGGATGGGTTGGTGATGCTCTGCTTTGAAATGGTAAATATTATGCTAATTAAAACGGACATTCATTACGCATTTTGGTTTCGTCCACGAGGGAGATATAATTCCCCCTTTTAGTCAGTTTCCCTGGATATGATGAAGGGGCGATGGAACGGGAGGGTGAAAAATATAAAAAAAAAAAATGTGTGCATAATTTTTATTCTCTTCGTAGCTTCCACCATTACACGGGGCCTGTACGTACTAATTATTAGGTGATGGTAAATGGACATGCGATTCCAGTGTTGTTGTGGCTGGTGTGAGATTATTATTACGTTGAGGTAATTTAAATAAATAAAAAAAATACAAAACCGCGTCTCCAGGCCAATATGTATTTACATTGTGTTCAGGAGGGGAAGAACAACGTGTTCCAATGTAAAGGATTTCCTCCTGCGGTGGTTGATTTATATTATGCAGTTTACGGGGACTTGTCCATGGCGTGTCAAGAGGAAAAGATTGAGAGCAATTGGTTGTATACATATGTATATACATATGTATGGGTGAATCCATGTGTCTATACGTACATATATATGTCAAATATATGTTATATGTACGTCCAGGCTCCCCTCCATTTATTCAGAGCAAATAGTACGGTTGAAGTGCGTATTTGTCTTCAATTGAGTGGTTGCAACCAGTGCTGATGAATTACTCTCTTGGAGACTCCCATTGTTGTTATTGTTGCATGCTCAATTATTGAAATGAGGCCAGATGATGGAGAGAGTTGCAGAGAGGGCCAGGAGAGTGTTATCATAGTAATGATGATGAGTGAGAATGAGATGCAGTCAGGCAGAATGAAGACATGCGGGGAGATTTCGAAGATGCAGAGAAGAGAGAGAGAAGAGAGAGAGAAGAGAGAGAGAAGAGAGAGAGAAGAGAGAGAGAAGAG
>JAQGBT010005782.1:0-13676 GCA_034698585.1 Disparrhopalites patrizii
AGAGAGAGACAGACAGAAAGAGAGAGAAAGACAGAAAGAGAGAGAAAGGCAGAAAGAGAGAGAAAGACAAAGAGAGAAAGAGATAGGTGGAAAGAGAGAAAGAGAGAGAGAAAGACAGAAAGAGAGAGAAAGGCAGAAAGAGCGAGAAAGACAAAGAGAGAGAGAGAGAGTGAGAGAGAGAGATAGGTGGAAAGAGAAAGAGGGAGGGAAAGTGAAAAGTGGCAAGAAAGGTTGGAGGGAAAGATAGAAATGTAAAAAAAAGCGAGAGATTAGGAGAGAAAGAAATAGAAAGAGAAAGGAAAAAAGCGAGCGAGACAGAAAAAAGACATAGAGAGAGAACTAAGGAGCGAGAGAAGAGAAACCAAGAAAGAGCGATAGAGAGAGACAGAGAGAGAGAGTAAATTGCCTCATACAGCCATTAGAAATCCAGGAGAATAATATGAAAGACGTTTCCAGTAAAACCCCATGAAATATTAATGGAACGAATGGCGAATGGCGAAGAACATTGAAGTTTTTCATCTCATCCACATTTCGAAAAGCGCCTGGAGAAGATCAGAATTGTTTTCTCTCTAAAAAAAATTCCATAACATTCCAAGAAGTCCATTCGCCGAAGCGACAGGGAAAAAAGCCTTCTTTTTCTAGCTCCATCATGCATAAAGTGGAGAGGAAAGGGAAAAAAACGTGACTGCAAAAAAGGGAAAAAAGCCTTGTTTTGCTCCCATGTACAAGCAGTGGAAATGGCGTGCTCAAAGCCTTCCCTTTATTTCGCCGTCTGACGGGGTCCATATGGACTTTTCCATGGCAGGTACATATGGCACATGCACCTCTATGCTTTTTAAAGGGGCAATATCCACATAATGGAAAGTGCATATGAGAGAGAGAGAGAGAGAAGAGGAGCAATGGAGCAATAGGAATGATGAGAAAAGGAGAGAGTCATTTTTTTCTCCTCTCGAAAAAGCTCTCTCAGTCAGTCTCGTTCTGTTTTGCTCACAGTTTACATAGGAGCAGATTCACGACTGACGTTTCCCTTTTTTCCTCTTTTAATTTGACTTCTCCTCTCGAAAAAGTGTGAAAAATCCGGTTTTACAAATTAAATGTTCTATTCTCCTATCTATAAATAATTTATAAAAGGGATACGAAAACCCCGTGAAAATTATCAAAATTCAAAACCCTCAAAATATCAAGTGTCTATAGTATAAGTGGACAATTGGTGTATTTAAAAAAATAAAAACAGATCTAGAAAACGAAAACCATTCAGTAATTTCTACACGAACGTAAGAATTCCATGTCAGAATAAGAAAACTAAGGATTTGGAAGGAGGAGAACGGAAAAAATTGGTTATGAAATCCAGAAAACGAAGGGTGAATTAGAATAAGGAAAAGAAAGAAGTCGGACGGATAAAAACGAATTTTCGGATTGTGAACGGAAACATCATTATAGAAGATAGTTTGACTGAGAAAACGGAATACATTAAGACTGAAATACTGGAGAAAACGTGATTCTGTACAAGGTTGTAAAATAAATAGGTGTTTCACAAATTATTGGAAGTATTTAGAGGTGATGTCAACCACTTGGCGGGGCTGGATTCGTCATCATCTTCAATAATTTTGCTGTATTATAAACAATTTTTTTTTGGGCTCTTCCCAATGTTTGTATTAAGTCATAGCTGCCAATGCAAAAAAAGGATGCAAATGCAAGTCCTTGGATGATGTAGAAAAAGTAAGTGTATAAGCATTTATTATTTTTTGAATGTGTAATTTGTTTTGGTATTTGGTTTTTTGTAAGGATATTCACTTTGGCGATGGTCGTCTTTGGTGTGGGCATAAAAAATTGACTTGATGTCCTCAAGGAATTTTGGGCATATATTTTTGGGGGAGACGCGTACGATGTATTTTTAAAGGGAATCAAACTGTTGATTTCTTTTGGGTTGGGAATGGAAATTTGGGAATGTATGAACTGTATGGAATGGAGGTTGTTTGCTTGTTTGATGGTTTGAATTGAGATTTTTAGCGCTGATGGAAGGATCAAGTGGAGTTTGATCTGTGAAAGTATTGGGGATGATACAATTTAATCTTGTCAATTATGTGTGATTCAGTGGATATCATGATGATGTTTTTTTTTTCTTTCTAAATCGCTGGGGTGAGTTATGTGGGTTTTGTGGTGTTGTTTGGATGTGATGTTACGTATTATTGGAGAGGAGAGAGTTAAAAGAATATGCTGTGGTAATAATGCATTTCGATTGTAAATGTGGGTTTCTTATATGATGCAATATTATTTAGTGTGTGAATTTTTTTATAATCTAATCCACATGATTTACTACAGGCATTATTATTTATACTATTCTTTTTTTCTTTTGTGTTGGGTTACAGTGTGAAGGTGTGTCTCTGTCTTCATCAACAACATCATCACCAATCACCATTATCATCAGGATTGGATCAGTTATACCTAATCAAAGCTATATTCTTCGTACTTACATGGATGGATAATTATTGCTGATTATTATTGAAATAGCAAAAAAGGGTTTGGGAACAAGAAAGACAATTTGCGAAATTACGGGTACATGCATGCAATAAGAGCGAGAAGAGTGACGGATTACAAGTTTATGGGTACATGGATAGTACTGGCTGGTTGTTTTAATGAAGGAGGAAAATAAGCCTAAGCGGCAATAATATATATTTTCGTATTTATTTTTTTACCTGCAGCGAAAAAATATAGTGTTCAAGCTGAGAGAAGCCAACCAATTTTTGTGTTTGGAGAATCCTGCAATGTAAAGAAGTGATACGTAATTTTTTTTTTACTATGTGAATGTTACCCTTTTTTGTGGAAAGATAAATTTTGGGTGAATATGTCTGCATAAAGTGTGTGATTATAAGGGGACATTATAAAATAATCGCGTTTTATCTCCGCATGTATTTTGATACGGTTTGTGACTCTGCATTGTCAACTGTATATGCGTAAATTGAGCAACTGCAGAAAATTTTGATGAATGTGTATTATCAATCTGACAACTCTTAGCACTATATTGTGACTTGTGACTCGCTCTGCTGACGATTGACTTCCTCCACTCACTATGGGTAAGAATTTTAACAAGATCATGCATACTTTTTCTTACATTATTTATGCGCAATTGTATCTGATATTCTGATCAGCATAAACATAAGCGGAAGTTGACAGAGAATTAAAATGATTGAAAAATGTTTCGAATTTTGCAGAGGTTTTAGTTGAGTATGAGTACACTGCTCAGGAACCTGACGAATTGACGCTTCAGAAAGGAGATGTTATTACTAATGTGATTCAGAAACTGGACGGTGAGGCACCTGCTTTTCTGTGTTGTTTTGTTGAATTAAGGTTTATTTTTCATAGAGTTGATAAAGATTACTTTTCACAAAAGATTAATAAAATGATCCATCTATTGTACAGGTTGGTGGGAAGGGAGTCTTGGTTCCAAACGTGGCCTGTTTCCAGATAATTTTGTCAAAGTTATTCCTGACGGTGACGCGAAATCCAAGGTGGATGATGAGGTTTTTACAGAAACTGTGCAACTTCGCAAGAAACCAAACGCCAGGTAAGCAGTTTATCTGCATTAGTAATTGAATTACAATTATTACCCTGTTTTGTATCCTAAATATGTACATTTAGCGAATTACTTACTTGAGTATAGCTGGTGGTATGGTTGTAGTCTGTAGTATAGTACCGCAGGTGTACATTTTTTTTATATTACCTATATGGCTTCGTGTGTGTGTTATCGAGTGGATTGTAAAAGTAGACAAGTAGAGCTTCAATAGGCCGCTGACTATTGCCTTGTTATTGATCAATATTTTTATTGCAGGAGATTGAAAGCCTTGTTTTCTTACTCACCGGAACAAGACGATGAATTACCATTGGACGTGGGTGATGTAATTGAATTCATTTCCGAAGTAGAAGATGGCTGGTGGAAAGGAAGTTTAAAAGGAAAAACTGGTATTTTCCCATCCAATTTCGTTGAAGACATGACTGTACCCACTGCGAATGGACGCGCAACAACTCCTGATGCCAACAAGTCTGTGGAAACGACAAACAAGCAAAATGACAAAAACCGTGCCGCTTTTGTTAAAGGTATGTGACTGTGATATAATGTGTTTCTTCACTACATCCACAGTTGCTTGCAGATATAATATTAACATTATCAATATGAGAACTGCTAAAATATCAGTATTAAAAATGTAGTTATTGACCAGACAATTCGACAGTGATTATGCACAACTCATTTCGCGCCTCATGGTGATTTTAATTATCTGCTTAAATTAAATCTAGAACCTCCAGAGATCCCTGTAGCAGAGATTGTTGTACCCGAGGATGAACCTGCACCAAAGTTACCGCCAAAACCAGGTATGTGCGAGCTATCCAAGCGACAGATTTTTTAAATTTAATTACGTCGTGAAGTTTTTAATTATAGAACCTATATATTTGACATACTTGACCATATCATAATCTTACAATGAACATTAGAAGTACTAAAGGAACCTTAAATTTGAGGAACCAACTCGATGCATGTACATTTGCATGCGGTGTCAGAGGGCTTTCAAGCTTATGGGATATTTATTGTATTTAGTTGTTATTTATTGTAAGTTTGTTTTTACTGGAATGTAAAGGGTGTGGGTGTGGGGTATTATTACTTTTCTGGTATTATGATTTCCTTTTGTGTGCAATATTACGTTTGTATGTATATGTACATAATTTTGTACTTGTATTATATCAGTTCCTCGCGCCTTCCCTGTAAATTCCTTTCCTTCGTTTTCCTGTACAATGGAGTCGTTACTCGAAGACAACAAAAATATCAACGATGCTTTTTTTGTGGTTACAAATACAACCATGGACGAGGAAGTATTCGAACCACTTGGTTTATATGCGACTGTCCAAAATTCTAATTATTGCAGTAGTGGTGAACATAATTCATTTTCTTCTCCCAGCATTGAATATCTTCGAAATAGAAGTGACTCCTTTGATGGTGTTGGTGATGAAACATCTCCTGCCAGTAATATGAAATTTCTCCCTGGTCTTCTTCACACCATGCACATTGATGAGCAGGATATTTCCTTTTCCGAATTTTTACAAGGCATTCCCCCTGTTAGCTCATCTCCGGATCAGCTATTATCCAAGAAAACTTGTTGGTCAAGTCCTGAACAGTCACTTGTAGTTGAAGACGGAAACCATTCACGGTTGCATTTGCATTCCACACCCGATATCCAACATTTTCTGAATTTCCGTACGGATGATTACTGCGACTCTCGGAGACGGAGTAAACATAACAAAGAGTCACTATAAAACGAACGGCAAACTTAATTAGAACTTAAACCTACTTTCAGCGCAAGTACCGTACTAAACAAAAAACAAGCTTTGTGTTTATTGATAGCTTTGCCGATGGATTTGGGAGCCATGAGGCTTTGTGTTCTACTCCTTGTTAAAATTATAGCCATGGTAAAACGAAGGACTTGTTTGAGTTAGATGTGTAAATTATTAGCTGATACCCACTCTTGAACTTTCGTTGTGTCGTACATTTGCTTATAATGATCTTTTGCTATCTGGTGTGTGAAGGATACCGTTGACTGTTGACTAATACTTATGCTTACTTGTGCGCAACATCGAGCTTTTGTTTCTGTCTAAAATAAAAATGTAGTCATGCTGGACGTCTGTCTGTAGTAGTTTGTATTTGTAGTTAAGGAAATTTATTTGCAAAAACAAGTAAGATTGTCTGTACTACGCACATAGATAAGTGCATACATGGAAATATTGTGAGATATCAAGAAAATTGTTGTACGGATTTACATTCGTATGTTATAGTTTCAGCAAAGTATTCCAACCTTGTGCTCAGTATGCGTACGCTTTTTCCTCGTTTTGTTTGCTTTTGAATAGTTACATTTATTGCGGTTGCAGATTAGTATTTTAGTGATTTCTGTAATGCACCACAAATTAGAATCAAGTAACTAATGCCAAGTTGAAAGAACTAGAGCCTCAGCATGTATAGATTATAGACTATAATGGTATGTAACATATTCCAGTTTTCCTCACCCATATAACCACAATATGCCTTGGTGTAAAAACAAATTCTGTCAGATTTACTTTTCGTCCTTGCTCTTTCCTGTTTTATTCTATTCAAAAATAGCTGAGTAAAATTTTCGGAGGCAGCAAAAAATAGGATTAATGAATTACTGAAGTAATAAAATACCTGTAGTCGTAGTAAATGGTCGCAAGTGTAGTTGCTTCTTGGTCGGTGTTTCTTATAAGCAAGTACTAACAATACTAATCAATTTGAAGATTTAAGTTATACATATACGTATAATGTTAAATTGGCTCACATGAAATATTTGATTAAGTGATCCATCTGCTCCTTTAAAATAAGGGAGTGTTTCTCTTGCGGTTGACCATGAGAGAGAATTTGTACAATTTGCTGTTGTTCAATACAAATACCTATACGGTAATACAAGCACTCAACAAGCCTTTTGAGACACTCATGTACACAGTAGGAAATGATGGAATGTACTTCTCTGAAATTGAAAACAAAAACAAACAAAAAAAACCGAAGTCTGGCATATTACTACAATACATCCATCATTTAATATAATCCTCTCTATAGTTCGTGATTTGGCACGTTGCTTCTATCCCTACACGGCGCAAAATGAAGACGAATTGGAGCTGCAAGAGGGTGACATTGTCACGATCGTTTCTAAAAATTGTGAGGATGAAGGCTGGTGGCGGGGGGAGCTCCGGGGTAAAAATGGCCTCTTCCCGGATAATTTTGTGAAAATTATTCCCCCAACTGAATTACAACAGCTGCAAGCGGGGACAAAAACACAAGCACAAGGTTACACACTTGTTCATGATCCGAATGTGCACGTTTTTTAATTAACTACTGACCATTTCCCCTATTTTTCATTTATTTTGTTATTTTTTTGTTAAACCTCGTTCTGTAAAAAAGTCTGGTAATAATCTCTATTACTAAGTCTTTAGTGGGGGTTTGAAAAGCAGCCAAAAATATTGGCCGTGGTGCGAAGACATATTAGAGATTGGATTAAATTAATTCACCTTCTCGTATCGTAGGTACGATTAGACTAATGAATAATAGCGGGAAGAAGCTTATTGATGTTGTTACATTGACTTTTAATTTTTTTTCCTCCACGAAAAAGAAGTTCTCCTTGTTTGAATGTTGTTTGATTGTTCAATGTCGGTTTATTACAACGAGGTTTAACTACCCCTCTTGTGCATGTCTTCTGTATAATTTTATAGTTCTTTCGATGTAGTGGCAGTAAACTTTGCCCACGCTTTTGTCATTTATGTAGTCGAAAAATAACTGTTCTCTGTCCTTTAACTTTTGGAGCGGCCCCACATTGTAATTTTGCTGTAGTCATTACTCTGCAGTAACCAAAAAATAATAATAGTTTGACCCCGCCAGATTTTAGGGTTAATGATGGGTTATGCCTAATTATGATGGTTGTTGCTTGGAATAAATAGGTGATAGTCCACCACCCAAACATCACCCACCTCCACCGCCCGTGTCCGACAACCCAGATGGGAGCACCGGTAGTAAAATTAGTAAGCCGCCACCGCCAGAGCCGCAATCACAACCCTCACCTGCCGCTTTTGGCAGTGTCAAGAATAAAGTGACACCGTCCCCATCATCAGCCACCAATACATCTTCCTCCAAAGTGATTACTCCTACTTCCCCACATTCCCCCGCCAACTTGGGCTTCAGTTACTTGAGCAACCTGAAGTCGACGGGGAACATTGATGCACTTTTGAAGAAGGGTCCATCGCCAGTTGGCTCGCCATCAGAAGAACCAGCGTCCTCCCCATCCTTACCTGTCACCGCCAGTGAGGTGGGCGACTTCAATGCTGTGGAGAGGAATGAGAAGCAACTGAATCATTTGACTGCTAAACGTGTAAGTATTATCTTATGTGATGGCTTTTTGAGCTCACAAAAAGGAATGATTATGACATTTTAAACGCTTATTTTAATCCCATATTCTCTGCTTTAACTACAAGTCTTCTGATTACAAGATCATTGCCATTTTTTAGCAGAGGATTGTTTGCCAAAATCATATTCATGCTCCATGCAAGACTATCCTGTGCTTTGGCAAAGTAGGCTTTAAACTATGCGCAAGTAAATGTCTGCATTAAGTGCAGATTCCCTCACGACATTTGTGTCCACATTCTGTCGTTCTTTAGTGAAATATACGTGACTGTATAGATATTCTCTCGATCAGCATAAATGGATGCTGAAATCTGTGTGGAAATGTCTTTTTTATGGCATTGTAAATGCATGCGAACAAGAGAAGCTATTTTTTCATGTTTGTGTTTATATAAGTTTGTAGGCATACGGAATAATTCTTGTCGTATAGTGACTCTTTCTTGGCTTCTTTTAAATCTTCACGAATAAAAGAAGAAATAGTGTGTGATGATGTAATTCAGGAGATTTAAAACTAGATCTTGTATGCAAATTTTGAAGGTTAAGTACATGCTCCGCGTACTTTCCTGTGCATACAAAGTCACGTCTGTTGGATTAAATGACTCTTACTTTATCCTTTGGAGAATGTATACTATTTTATGCTAGTATTCACGGAATAATAAATGAACCTCGGGGATGTTTATTTTTCTTTAATAGGCCAAGGCTCCGAAACGACGACCCCCGTCGACGCTCCTGTCTCGCGAAAATGTAAGAGTTTTGGTTAAATTTCCCTTTTATCTCCATGATTTATCAATTCTGCGTTTACAGCCCTGTAGTGATACAGGATCATTTAGGAGTATGAGGAAGATCTCTGCAGTGAGTCTGAGTAACTGAGTATACAACACATGCCTCGGTTTCATACATTATTTGTAACCCTGCCATGTTCCAGCTCCATTGCATCTTCGGAGCGAGAGAAAACAAGAGAGAAATGGAATTTGGTGGGGAAAGCACCTTTAGGTTGCTACTACTAGCCTCTATGCGAAAATTCGGGTATTCTTAAAGAGCTGTGTGTTAATGCAGGAGTGTCTTGTATAGGAGAGGTTTCCTACAACCAAGTGTTGGTGTTTGCACGTATATATAGTTTCTCCAGAGATGACTTGATGAGAGATGATTTATATTTTATTCATGCAATGTGTTTTAGACTACACCACCGTTTATGCGTATGTGTCTGATGTATATTTTCTGTTGTATCATTTGTACAGGAGAATGGAGAGGAGAATGGAGTAATGGGCTCTTCCCCCACATCTTCGATTGAGTCACCACATCAAACTGGTGGTTCCTCTCTGCACAATGGTGGGAGTCCCTCCGGTAATAAGAACCTTGTGGTCATTTCCTCAGTTGTTTGTTGCACTAGTTGTAATAGTAGAAGTAAAGTAGTATGTAGTTGTACAGGTTGTATCTGGAGGGAGAGGAGGCATAATGTTGGAAAAGCAAAAAAGACAGGAGTAGTAACAGTAGAAAATTACTACTTCTGTTTTAGGGCAGGTATACATACAACTAAACAAGAGTTCTCAATTCTATTGTGCTTTGTTGGTGTTATTGTCAGATCCTGGCAATGCGTCCCCACTAGGGAATCACCGTCATAGTCGTGACATGGACAATAACGCGTCAAGTTTGACTTCCATGGGGAATAACACAAGCACTTCTACCCCCACGTCAATAACTCCACAGTCGGCGAAACCGAAGGTGTTGCCTTGGATGCAGGAGTTGAAGTTGAAACAGAATCAGGCCGATAAGAAGCGTTTAGCGACCAGTCCCAATCCTCCAGTGAGTACGACAACAGCGACGACTAATTCACCATCTAGTACTACACAGGGTCGTTCCATATCAGGTGTTCCCAATTCCCTCCTTTCCACTTCTACATCTTCTCCTACTATCTCTTTCTCTACGTCTCCTGCAGCAGTAGCAACACCAACCACAACGTCGGCGTCAACACCAAATAATTCAACATTGTCGCCGTCCCCCGTGGGACAAACATTTACGAGTAGTACTTCGCCCAACATCATTTCTAAAATTTCCAAAGACAACAGCCACTTCCACCACAAGGAGCCGTCATCCGCCTCTTCACCTAATTTACCGCCAACTCCCGCAGCCAAAGCACCGCCACTACCTGCGAAGCCTGTCATTCCTCCAGAGAAGTCTTATCTCATCAGTCCTAGTAGTGCCAATGTCAGTCACAGTCACAGCAATAACAATAATATTAGTAGCAACAGCAACACCACCACTCCTCCTGCTACCAACGCTTCGACTGTGAGCACTGTGAGTTTGAAATTCGGGAGGAAAGTTACACCCTCGAGTGGCACGGCTCCTGCCGTCATCAACAACACCAGTGGCATCAGCAATAATTATGTAAACACTGCCATTAATAGCAACAATACCAATAGCAACCATATTTCCTCAACAGGATTTCATCACATCAACAACAATACCAATATTCCTTCGGAGCCTGTCATCCCCGCAAAACTTGGGAAGGGCGTGGTTTCCCAGGAATTTGTGTCCCATGAGGAACATGCGAAGTTAAAGGATCGGGTCCATTTACTTGAGAGTGAGTTGGAGATTGTCAAGAAACAGTTGAAATTACTCCTGGAGCGTGACATGAGCAAAGGACATATTGTATAGTGAGGGAGAGAAGCACAAAGCACTATCGACGTCCCGACTGCGTACGATCGGGGTCGCATTTCTTTCTCTTGTTTCTGCCTTAAAAAAAGACGTATTATTTTTCTTATAGAGAGTAAGGGCAACGACCAATTTTCTTCAAGATTATGTAGCATTTCTATTATACTACCTTTTTTATGTAGTACCATTTGCCTTTAATGCATCAGTTTACAACGAATACTCTGTAAAGAAAGCAGAATATACACAGCAGGGTGATTTGGCTTCCAAGAGCATAAGGAATTTGGTACATCCTTGTACTACACGAACTCCCTGGGGACGTGCTTGGTAATGGTGCCAATTTCTTCTATAGATGGTCGTGTCATTCCTTAGTGTTTTTATTGGGGTCCAACGTATACCCAAGTATACTTATACCTTCCGCCATTTACTCCAGTTTCTGGATTTTGTTTACATTCCTATGCATTCAATTCCCCCCTTTTTTTGAATGACAACACAACGAAATAAGTGTATTTGTAATTAACTTTATTTTTTACGATCAAACTACACGTAAGAGAGTACCTTAGCCACAACGAAATGATTTCCATTGACTTCATATGTATGTAAATTTTTTGTTATTGATACAAAAGGACGAGAAATCCGCAGTCTCTGTTATTTCTAGTTTGTATTATAATTCCTTAAAGAGGCTTAGGTTTTTGCATTTTATTGCATTTAATTCGATATGTTAAGTGTTTGGGTTGAAATATAAAACTCCTTTTTCCTGAATTCGCTGTCGTCGTGCACAAGTAATATCGTGATATTCCCCACATCCCATGTAACTTTTACCCAACACTCTTGTGTTATTTTCATTAATTTATGATTTTTCCTCTGGACGGAGTTTCGTTCTTCAAAACCGGAACGTAGTAGTTAATTGTGATTATAATAATTGTATGTATTATTTCAAATGCACAATATGATTGTAAAGCGTAAGATTGGAATGTATACCGGTATTTACAGGTGTTTTGCTTGTCTACTAGCGTCTTTTATGAATGCCCACATTCCTAATTCCTATGTATTACTGCAAAATAAAGGCTAGGCAAGGGCGATAGGAGGACCAATTAAAGGTGTATTCATGCAATAATTTCCATATTTTTCTGTCTTCCTGGAAATTGCCCTTAAAGCTGAAGTGAATAAGGCATTATAACTTTCGGAATATTAATATTACAAGCAGCATACAAAAGAAATATTGCTTTCTCAAGAAACATCGATCTTCAGAAAATATCAAGTCTTTTTAACATTTCGAGAAATTACAGGGAAATGTAAAAAGTCCAGACAAAATATTTGTGAAATTAAAAAAGAATACAAAAAACTTTACGATAATAGCGAGTAATCAAAATACAATATTTTTTAGCAGACGCTGGCTTCGCATAATTGGCGAAAGTGAGTATGAGTACCTTCGTTATAATTTTGACAAAATAAAAAAATGAACCGAGTATTTCCAAGTTCAAACTGATTAAAAAATGAAGAATACTAGAAATAGTGGATACACGCTTAAATACTGATAATAAGCAAAGTCTGTTTAATTCTCCGGATGCACCCTTAAGAAATACCCTTAGTTATACCAAAATACATTCCAAATAACTGGTAATATTCATTATAGTGATTAATTGATCCACTCTTAATGCAAGTGATTTATGTGATGAATAGAATTTATGATCGTTTTACTTGATTTACAATTATTATCCTTTAAAAACGTATTTATTAATATTTATGACCAAGACAGTAATAATTTCGTGTACTTTTAGTATTTATAATATGCACCGTTAAGTTTAAAAGCTGCACCTTTGTATTGTACGGACATGATGGGTTTCCTGTAAGTTGATTATAATTATGCGAACATTAGTTGGCGTTATTGTAAAATTGGAATATCAAACGGATCACAGGTCTCATCTGAAAGTAATTGACGTTAGGATTTGATAACTATAAATCTTTGCTTGTGAATTTGTTCTGTTTTTTCCTCCAATTTGTATCAGCCTGGATCCCCTTGAGCAATTTCATTATGATTGTATTAGAGACATTACACAGGAACAATTGTGACTTTAATATGCACCAGGAAGGGAAGAGGATCCACATGAATTAATTCCTGATTTAAATTACAAAAAAAAAGAGTATATCATAAGCAAAGGAAATATACGCTCCAATATTTAATTATACCCGCAATATATACAGTGATTTAATGTGTAGAGGTATATCTATATACATATGATGTTACATGCATATGAAGGAGACTCAAGAAAAAATGACTACTTAAAAAAATATGCATGGTAAGAAAAGGATTATTAATCATATGATTTAATATTACATATAATGTCTATATCTTTTTACAGCGCCTAATACTATATAGACATCCGTGTTTACATACGGCGTATTGCTCATTGTATTATTATACATTTTTAGAAAGCTATACATATATCTATACACAAATGGCTGTAATCAAGAAGGAAACGTTTGGGAGTAAATAATAAAGGATACGAAAATGTGCGTAAAAATAACCATTTCTAAGCCAAATGGCTTCCATCATCATTTTGACCATCCAATTTTTCTTTGTTATTTATTTTGTTATTATCCCATGAAATTCATTGTCGATGCCTTTTTTTTGTAGGAATGCTTTAGTTCTCAGATTTGGAGATTATGTGTATGGATTCATATAAAGCGGATATAAAGGATTATGATGGCCTCTGGAAAAACGTGGGAACTATTACTGAGTTTGGACCCAAAAAAAAATTCCGTTAGCAATAGAAGGGAAGCTCGTTATGGGTAGGAGAAAGAAGATTTAAGAGGGACAATTCACTCTGGGCATAATTACCACTTAAAGGACTTGCAAGGTGGAAGTATTATTTTGTTAGCAACTTTTCTCCAACCATATCTCTTTCCGTCCGGCTATTCATTTGGAATGGGAAAAAGGGGGAAGAGAAAGTGAATGGGAAGCTCAAAGTGGAAGAACTGGCTAGAAACTCTTGACTTGCCAACTTTTCGGGGATGCATAAAAGGAGTTAAAAAGCTGATGACAGAAGAGAGAGAGAGAGAGAGAGAGAGAGAGAGAGAG
>JAQGBT010005783.1:0-13674 GCA_034698585.1 Disparrhopalites patrizii
GTACAGTGGAGTCTCTATATAACAACTCTGAAGGGAAGGGCGAAAAATATTGTTACAGAGAAAAGTTGTTATATAGATCATAAAATATGTAGCTTATATGCACGAAGTGCGGAAAAAATAATGTTGTTATACAGAAAAGTTGCTATAAAGAGACTTGTTATAAAGAGACTCCACCGTATTCATAAAGGCCTCATCAAAACGTAGCTCACCACGATTTAAACAAAATCATCTATAACTACACTGAACTCTCTCTGTAACAACTCTCCTTATAACAACTTTTTCTCTGTAATAACTTTAATTTTCCGCCTTTCGTACATGTAGTGCACATATATTAAATGTTCCATATACATAACAACTTTTCCATATAACAACCATGCTTGCCCTTACCTTCAGGGATTTTTATAGCGAGAGTCCACTGTATTATTAAAACAAGTTTAACCTACGACAGCAGTGGTTTTAATAAATATGGCTAAATATGGTGTAATTTTGCCAAGTGTATTATTAAACATATTCTATATAACAACATATTTTTTGTTTTTTACGCTTCCTCTAGAGTTATTACAGCAAACTTCAACTGTGCCATCAATCACCATTATCGTCGACTTTCATCAGTGCTGTCAGTTCATAAGTTAGGTTACTTGCAACTTTGAGCTGGCTCATGTACGATTAGAAAATTAACCCACTTATATTTTACCCTTCCGTCCCCGCCTTTTTCCGAACGCCGTAAGTTTGTCAATGTTTTCTTCTGCCCCATCTTGCTTCCGCCTAAAAAGGTTGTCTGTAATATCTCAACACATCCAGGGCTTTAACCATAAATACAGAAGTACATAGAGCGGCCCTGACATTTTTTTGGAAAATATTAAAATGGAATTAAATATTCCATATTTGACAGAAAACATGAAAAGGGTAAGGTTTCAGGAAAAAGGAGTATACATTGGTACATGAATTGCGTTGTAGTTCATTTATTTTAGCGTACCAGTACGAACATAAAATTTCCTGGATATTCGCCTGTACAATAAAAATACTACAGTCGACTCTCTCTATGACAGTCCCCTGTATAAGAGTACTCTCATTATAACAGCAGCAAAAAATGCTCCCCTCGAACACTTTCTCCATTTGTTAACAGAAATATCTGTTTTCTATAACAGTTTTTCGCTATAACAAGCAAAATGTGATGCTTTATAGGGTGCTGTTATAGCGAGAGTCGACTGTAGTCGGACTAGGTATTTCAACGCGTGACGCGTGAAGCGTTTTTGTACCTGAATTTTGCACGAAAGTTAATTAAGACTAATTTTTGCTTATTGAAATTACAGTCGACTCTCTCTATAACAGTCCCCTGTATAAGAGTACTCTCGTTATAACAGCAGAAAAAAATGCTCCTCTCAAAAACTTTCTCCATTTGTTAACATAGAAATGTCTGTTCTCTATAACAGTTTTTGGTTATAACAAGAGAAATTTGATGCTTTATAGGGTGCTGTTATAGCGAGAGTCGACTGTAATGCCAAGTTGCAGCTGAAGTTCATGTAAGGTTTACGTTGTTTACATTAATAAAAATGAACATTGCTATAGGAAAACGTTGTGAAAATGTAGAACAATTAAATTTGCTTTATTATTAGTATATTGCAAAAAACGTTGGGTGTTACATTAAGACGTTTTGTTTCGGTTTTATGTCACGAACGAATATATAAAATTAATTCCATCAACAAAAACTCAAAATATTAAAAATTATGAAATACTTTATGTAATATTATTAATACATTGTGCATGCATGATATTTTCGCCTAATTTTCAACCTCAACTGCAATCTAAATAAATGCTTGAACTTGAAGCTCAACTTGCCATCGCCGAGCAGCAGTTGTAAGGAGCACTATTTATCATTGAAAATGCTCTGCGTCACAAAATGTCTTTCTCAAACATCAATAAATGTAAATGATGACAAAGAAATTTACACAGTTATATTCTGAGTGGAACTGACGTATTTAAATTTCGCCTGCGTTTTTAAGTTTATATACTTCATTTGCTCTGTCAGACTTCAAAGTTTGACTCTGTGTTAACTACCCGCACGTTTACTTTGCAAAATAGGCGTGTAGAAAGTTGACTAGAATATTCATTATTCGTTAGGTAAAGGCAGGAACTTTTCCCCGTTTCTTTTTTCTAATGAATATAAATTGGTTTTCATCCGAAATTAGTTTACTCGTACACAAATGCTGGGTTCAGTTGGTGTTTCGCTTCCTTGTCTTTATTTCATGCCTATAAGCTGTAACGATATAACTGGCATTACATTTTCTTATTCACCCAAAAATATGTACTGCAGAGGAAAAATTTGCGCCGCAAAATGTTGCGCTTCGTTGGTTGCAATCATTAAAAGACTCCGTTGTAGACGCAGTAAAGTGACTCCAATTGCGATACATACAAATGCCGCGATATCGCTAGTAATATTTTTCACCCATTTCTTCTCCTTCTGTGGCGTTCTGCCTTTCTCCATTTCGGAATCGCCAGAAAGACGGCGAAGATTTAAGAGGATCCAAACTGGAATACGTTTCTTTAAAGCATCTGTTCCAAGATTTAATTTGATCGTTCTTGAAATACACTCAATATTTCTGGTTGGTCGATTCTTCTGGCTCACTCACAAGGGCATTATGGGCTGGATTCATTCAGTGGAATACTTGGCCCTGTTAGTAGGCGCTTGTCAAAGCTCCATCATATTCCACCGAATTTATGTGGACCGTGCAAATTTTCTGCTTTGGGTGCGCCGTTGCATATACCGGAATCCGAAATCTTCGGGAAACGGAAGAACCGAGGATTTCCAAGGAAATGGAGGGATATTTCCCGTGTGCTTTGTCATCTTTATCGGGATTTTATTCTGGATGCTTAGCACTGTTGCCCAATTGAAGTTCCCGAAACTCCTTCATCACACTTCGTCCATCATTTCGGCGAATTCGGCAACGGGAAAAAGGATGCAGTTGTTCCTTCAGGGAATGCAAATTTACGAGAAATTTCAGGAGATATTCATCAAAATTTGGCTTCTCAGCTTTCTTATGCTTGCGGAGCAGAAGATGTTGGGCATCCTCAGGTAAAAGCATATGTATACAGCATACAGTTGAGTCACTACATATATATAACAACTCTGAAGGGAAGGGCGAAAAATATTGTTATAGGGAAATGTCATACAGTCGACTCTCCTTATACGGGCCCTCCCTATAAGCGCATTTACTCTATAACAGCAATGCTGAATCCCCCCTGTAGCTTTACCATGTAAAGCGCGCTCTATAAGAGCACTTCCTATAACAGCAGTTACTCTATAACAGTAGGGTATTTGCTTCCCTCGGTCACATTTCTCTCACTAACAACACTTTCTCCCCAAAAGAGCATTAGTGCCGAAGTCAGGTATCCCTTTAGCATCAACGTTTTCTCTATAACAGCACCGGAACTCTATACATACCAACACTATTTTATTATTTTCTCACTAAAATGCAAATATTTAGGTCCAATTTTGAAAATAGTTTACGTCCAATTGTTTGAATATGGAAAATTATCAAAGTATAGCCTGAAAATAATCTTATTTAATTAGTATTATTATTTTTCAACTAATTCTCTGTACCAGCAGTTTGTTATAAGAGCACTTTTTCTGGTGCAGATAGGGTGCTATTATAGAGAGAGTCGACTGTATGGAACAGTAAATATGTACTTTACATGTACCAAGAGCGGAAAAAATAATGTTGTTATATAGAAATGTTGTTATAAAGAGACTTGTTATAGAGAGACTCCGCTGTAGTAACTTGCATTTTTGTGTGCAAAACAATTTACAATTTAAACTTTGCTTGAAAATTTGGAATTAATTTACTTATTTATAGGCAATTGTCCCAATCAAAAACCGGAAGCAAGAGACATTTCCTGATTTACAATGGCCTAGCGGTTGAATCCCGAGAGACAAATGACCAAATGTCGGACATGCTATTCTGGTTCGTTGCGGCCGGCACGGCTCTACCAACCCTGCAAATTGTTGGAGCGCTAACAACAGGCCTTCCCAAGTCCATTGTCGGCAGTGTGGGAGGTTTGGGATTGATGAAGTTATTCCTAAATATGTTGGCACATAAGCAAGCGTTGTCCACGGATGTTCTTGAGGATTGGAAAAGGATCAAAGGTCGGGATTTGTGGTCAAAGAAATGGCTTCAGGGTCGCCGGCCAATCAGCAGCGAAGTCGGCAGCTTCGGTTTCGTTGACTATGGGCTGGAATTAACTGTAGGGAATATGGTTTTGGACAACACCGTGAGCTTGTATTTAGCCCAGGGTTCTTTGTAGCCAGCATGAAGTGGAAGGTAAACGAAATCGATGGTAAAGGACAAATGTAAAAGGTCGTGTTGGGAAGGACAATTTTTGGACTAACGTCAGAAGCACTATATAATGCTGAACATACGCCCATGTTCGTATATAGGTATATATATTTCCTTGTATTGATATCTACACTGTTGTAACATATGTATACATACATACATATGTATACATATACAATTCGGTATAATTTACACATATACATTATGTACTCAATGTCAATGACTACAGGAAATGTATGTTTTCAGCTAGTATACCTACAGTGAAGTCTCTCTATAACAACTTTGAAGGGAAGGACAAAAAATATTGTTACAGGGAAAAGTTGTTATATAGAACATAATATGTTTAGCTTATATGTACGAAGGGCTGAAAAAATAATGTTGTTATATAGAAATGTTGTTATAAAGAGACTTGTTATAGAGAGACTCCACTGCATACCAATATACGTATCTACATACCGTATGTTTCCCGGAAACCGCAACCGGCTCAACTGCTTATAACTTCTCTGCAACAGGGCGTAGACATGCGTTCACTAGCTCGTTGGAATGCTAAGAAGGCAAGCTTTCATAATTGATAAGTATTTGTATTCCAAACCTTTACATTTAAGCATTATTGTTTGTGAAACGCGTGAAAAAAATCACATGTTAAACTTATGGGAACTAATAAATCATAAAAATAATGTAGTTATTATAAATATATTTAATAAGTATATTTTTATTAATATTATCATAAATATTCGAGTATGGAGAAATAACTGCATGAAGACACATTTTTAACGTACGAATACAAATGTACACCGTCAGGCACAACCCACAAGTATATGCAAAGGTAATTTTTGCAAACAATCTCCTAGCGCGGGAACTCTTAAAAGGACAACGATATTGATTAATTGATGTATAGTCAAGGTCTCTTTATTTTCGCTCAATATTGTTTTAACTATTATTTTCAATTTGACAATGACCTTGGCAATTGCCAGTAGAGCAAAGGATCTGAACAATTAAAACTTGTTACACTTACTTACATTCAAGTTTTGCTATTTCTGATTGAAAAGTAAAACGCAGGAAGTGGGTGTGTTTATGCGCATGCGTTAGGAGATTGGCGCAAAATATGCGCATAAATTGCACGTATTTCATCGCGCAAAACCCATGCATCTAATCTAATTGCAAAGTAACAATTATGTCGCATTCTCCGTTTTGATACCTGGTGAAAGGCTACTATAACCACCACAAAACGTGACATAAAGATTGATTGGGATATCTTAAAGTGTTGTGCTTGCAGGATGTTTTGTTTTTGGTGTTTCTTGTAAAGTTATCAAAAGTGGACTCAGGCTGGTTTGACAGCGAGCGCTTCATATATACGTGGGAAGCAATAATGGGTATATTTAAAGTATATTAAGCAACTAGTATATGCCGCCTACGGCCGGCGTAAAGTCTGTTATTTAATCTAACCTCCATTTGTGCATCAAATTCACCGTAACTGTACATAATACGAACAGCAAATTTCCCCTGTACAAAAAACAAGAAATTAGTGCGATTGTAAGCGCCATTGCGTATTGATGTACATAGCCAGTGTGTCTTTGTGTATGCACAAATATATATGTATACATGTAAATATATGATACTACGCATACATAGTATTTTACAGAAAATTCTTGCTTCGACTTATTTACACAAACTAAAAATTTTAGTTCACGGAAGCGCACTTGCCAATACCAAGTTTGAAAAAATATATTACGTCGGGCAAAATGGTGAACACAAAAATGTGGATTACCAATTGCAAACAATACTGTTTCCAGGTATTCGTGTACACGCGATGCAAATTGAAGGAGCTGTTCGAAAGGTCCCCAAATATCCCTAGAATTAAATGCCAAAACGGCGATTCAAATGTGAGCACACGACTTTTTTTCAACATGGCGAATTGGTTTCGCATGACGCCGTACTTCTGGGATCTTGGAATGTACAATATTTGCTTTGACAACCGAAGCAAAACCAAAGTGTGGTATGGCATATATACATTTATGTATGTCCTAAACTGCCTTAATTTTCAACGGCGTTGCATCAAAGTGATCAGCTTTCCCGGGGAATCTTTTGAAAGCAAATTGTCCACCGTCTTTACTACGGTTGTTTCCACGCTCATGTGTGGCAACCTCGGGATTCTGTTAGCTAATTATATTTTCCTGCCCATATTTTTTAACCATTTTCGCTTTCTTTGTCAGAAACTACAAGGTAAGTGTGTTAAGCAAATATTGGTATATATTGTAATCTAAAATCAATGCCAACGTGCAGTGTAAATTTTAACGCTGTATTAAATATACGATTTAGATGACATCATTTCGGAAACAAATTTTCGTCGAAATTCACGTGAAAATTCCAAAACTATCGCAAAAAATGAATGGGCGGAAGAAAGCATGCGCAACAAATTTCGCCAATGTGTCCAAGCCACTGTAGTTTTCCCTACGTTGGTAGCTCTGATGTGGTGTCTAAAAGCTTGGTCACAGCCTTTACATCCAGATTCACCTCTATCTTTGTTTATGGATGAAATGCTGCCAGTGCCTTGGTATTGCCATATTCCCTTCATCGCAATTTGTGGGCAAACAGCGTTCTTTGGCACATTCAACTTGATGCTAAATTTTATGGTTGTCATTGCCTATGTTTTAGCCGTCCTGCCCGTATGTTCTGCATTACGGTAATCACTCTTTGTTTTATAATATTCCGAGCAAGTAAATTAACAAATAAATTGTCATAATGTAAATATTATCAGGAGATTTTTAAATAGTTCAAATTTTTGGCAGGATTCCCGTCGACAGCACAAATGTAGGAGTCTTTGGAAGGGCAGGAAGAATATACCAAGCCAATACAAAGTTGGACGTTTTGGGAGCCATTTTTATGGAAATGTACAAATACTGGCCACTTCTGTTTGAAATTGTTTTGTTCACCGGCAGCGTTTTCAGACTGGGGCTAGCGGTGATCTACCAGAGTGTCAAGAATTTAGTGACAGCATGCTTCTGTGTAGCAATCATAACTGTATTTTTCCGCACAATTTCCAAAATTCATGAGGAGTCACTGGAAGCCCAGAGAACGTGGAGGGCCCATGTATTTCCTCGTTGGTTTCAGAAATACCAAAGAGCCTGTAAATCTCAAAGAATCACGATTGGCGGATTTTTCTATGCGGATAAATCCTTGGTACTAACAATTTTGACTGGAATTGCAGTGAATACGACTAATATGATATTGGCTCACCGGCAATCCGGGAACTCTTGAATCAGCTTTTATTGAAAAAGTGTATTTTTTGATTTTTTTGAAAAAAATTCAAACTAATTTTAAATGCTATTAAAACGTACGCACGTGCTCGCTGAAAACTGAAAATAACCCAGCGATTTTCCATAATCTTCATAAAAAATTATTTTTGTATACATCGTACATATTCTGAGTTTAGAATGGACTCAGATGAATTTTTACAGTAAAACGTGTGGGTATACCGTATCACAAGGTTGCAAAATCTGTGGGCTCATGGGACGAGTGGCGTCAGGAAAAATCAAAAAAAGGGTCATGTGCGGACAAAATGTTGCAGCAACGACCGTGGAAAAGGCGACACGGTATTTCTTATTGTGGATTTATGTATATGTGCAACATTTCTCGTCCAGAAATATTAATGTTCGAAAAAAAAAATTTTTTTCGTTTGAACTTTCATGGACAAATATGTTATGCTCCGGCAGTTGGGCAAAACAGAGAATGAACGTTGTATGCGTATAGAATTGTATGGCGATTCTGTCAACATATTTTAATGCAAATTTGACTAAATTGACCCCGTTATGGCAAGTTTCAAAACGTGAGAATTTTCGATTAAATCGAGATTTGGATCTGCTTGAAGGTGCCAACATAATTTTATAAACTGTTTCTAGCGTCAAATTCAATGCTGAGCTAGGTCCAATTTATTTGGGTCTGGTTTTTGCGGCTATAAAATATTTGAAATAATAAGTGCGACAAGTGACTTTTAAAGCCTCGTTTACGTAATATGCAACAGTTAGGCAAAAATATTTATATCGTCGTCTAAGCATCAAAACTTACCAAGTCATATGTAATCTTAATGTAAGATAGTCAGTTTTGACACTTAAACGACGATATGGTAATTGTGTTTCCAATTAATTGAAATGACACCCAAGGATACACATATACTGTTTACAATTTTGAAGACAGCTTTGAATATAAACACGGATTCTGTTCAAAAGTTTTTATGGTTTCATAAAAAATGTAGATTTCGTCAAAAAATCTCATGTTTTGAACTTTGCGCGGCAAAATTACTATAACGTGGTCAATTCTTTTATTATGATGGGACAATTTTTACTATATTCTCCTTATCAATCACGTCCTTACGGTGTTCCACACTTGCCGGTACGAAATTTATGCTGCAGTCGAATCTAGTTAACTTGAGGCAGAATGAAATTCTACTTTTGGTAAATCTAGTGCATTTAAATACAAATTCCACAATCAAAGGCAATTAGTACGCTTTTATGATTTCACGTCTTTGTCTCAACAAAAATGAAAGCGGCGGTTAGGGCGGCCAACTTTGACGACTCTGAAAACAGGAGCGAGTGTCAGAGGGTAACGCGCATTTATTGCGTAATTTCGTTCTTATCTGTGCCAACAAGATCCATGTCTCGCTACATATAAGTATAAGAAATAAAAAATCTAATGATACAAAATAGAGAAATTTGCACGACAAACAAAGAACAACATGGAGACAAGAGCGACAAAATGATGAGACAAAACAGAGGAGAAAAAATAACGACAGCAGAGAAAATACTACGACAACAAGGATCCAGACACAAAATTAAAAATAGAGACAAGAGGGGGAAAATAGAGAGATAGGAAAACATAGAGTCACTGAAGAGAAGAAATGGGGAGACAAAAGGTGGACAAAGTAGCCTTGCGGCAGAAATTGAAGAGAAAAAGTACAAACTAGCCAGATTTGTTTTCGCCACAGATTTTTGCCTTTCCTTTAAAATTTGCTCGAAACCAGGAAATTTATCTTCCCTGACCAGGATCCAGGAGTTGGGGTCCCAAAAACAAGACAGTCCTGGTCAAACCAGGAGGGTTCATCGATTGGTCAATCAAATTCGGTATGCTCCGCAATTGCGTAATATTTGTGGCCTTCTTTATAAGCTCGGAGCAATGCAAAAATGCTATCATAAAGTAACTTATTTTTGCGGCGAGTTTAACAAATATGTTTCATCCAATCCACAGCTCTACTTCCGTCGGAATAGTCACACTTTGGCGGCATCGCAATGGCTGGCAGTTCTAAGGAGAAACACGTTCGAGATGACTGTTTACAACCTCAATTTTCTCGTTCAAGAAATGAGAGGCGCCGCTAGATTGGAATTAAAAAGGGGTCGGCTGGCGCTCAAACTTCCTGGCGGAAGAATTTTTGCTCGCCAGTGCGTTAGATCGATCCAGGATGGCGGGATTAAGGCCGGGATGTTTCATGTCATGGACCAGACGACCCCCCCCCGGAATTCTTTAATTATGTGCTGGATCAAATTACAAGCCTTCTGATTGCAATTCCTTGACACATGTGGGCAATATACTGTAAAGTAGAGTCTCGTCATAACAGCACCCAACGGAACCCAAAATTCTGCTGCTATAAAAGGAATGTTGCTATATGGAACACCAAAAAAAGGAATGTGCTAACATGTAGCACAAATTTCCTAGAAATTTTTTTAAATTTGTGTCAGTGGTACAGAGGACTTTCGCTATAACAACCTGAACGGAAGGGCAAAAATGGTTGTTATATGGAAACGTTGTTGTATTTAGAGTATAAACTATGTATTGTATTGTATATTATGGCCATTATGGGGTCATCATTACCATATAGAGTAAATGTTTGACATAGCAATGGTCCAAAATGCTCGGAAACATATTGAGTTGAAAGTGCATGCTCTTATTCTCAAGGGTAGGGACACCTAGGATCTGTTACATAGTGGGTTTTTTGCCAACGCGGGTAGAACCGGCGAAACTGGCGAACATACAGCGGAAATTTAAATTTAAATTTTAATGAGTCACAGCAGCCTAATTGTTCCGCTGCTCCGCCATATCATGCTATACTATGGTCCTGATCTTTATTTGGAACAAGTTGGCGCTATACTGCTTGAATTTCCTGGACTTTTTTGTAATCCTCCTTGGTCGAGCGTTGTATTTCTAGTTCGAGACTTTGAAGAAATACGCGGAGAACACGCTGGTTCAAAGCAGTTCAAAACCCAGTTACTAGAATTTAAATACAATAATCTCCGTGTGACAGCAAACATAAAAAAAGTGAGGCTCCAGGAAAAAGAAGTATACGTACATGCAATGCGTTCTACGTCAGTTATTTAAGCGAGCGCGTGAAAATTGAAAAGATCAAATTTCCTTGATATCCGCCTCGACAAAAAAGTTCAAGTCTGTCTAGGTTTTTAACGCGAGAAGCGTTTTCGAACCTTATTTGCTGACAAAAGTCAGTAATGACTATTATATCATATTGAAATAATGACGAAGCTAAAACTGAGGTTGAACTTGAAAATTGATCTAATGCTTACATTGCTCACAATAATAAAATCACACCTCTCTCTCGGAAAATATAGTGAAAATTAAGAACAATTAAATTAGTTCTGCGGAACTGCAAAAAACGTTGGGGTTTACATTTAGACTTTAAGACATTGCTCAACCACCAAGCTTTATATCACGGAAGAAAATACAAATTTATTTTAATGAAATATTAAAACCCGGCGGCTATACATGTATGAAGTTGTCGTATGATTTTGAACCTCAACTGCAATCTAAATAAATGCTTGAGCTTGAAGCTCAACTTGACATTGCCTGCATCAGTTGTACCGTTGTAAGGAGCACTGTTCATCATTGAAAATGGTTTGCATCACAAAATGTCTTTCCCAAACATAATTGTTACTGCTCACAAAGAAATTTACACAGTTACACTCTGAGTATAACTCACTTAAATGTCGCCTGTGTTTTTAAGTTTATATACTTCATTTGCTCTGTCAGACCTCAGAGTTTACCTGCGTGTTAACTATCCGCACGTGTTTAATTTGCAAAATAGGCGTGTAGAAAGTTGACTAGAATATTCATTATTTGTTAGGTAAAGGTAAGAACTTTTCCCCGTTTCTTTTTGCTAATAAATATAAATTGGTATTCATCCAAAATTTGTTTACTCGTACACAAACGCTGGGTACAATTGATGTTTCGCTTCCTTGTCTTCATTTCATGCCCAGGCTGTGACGATATAACTGGCATTACATTTTCTTATTCACTAAAAAATATGTACTGCACAGTAAAAATTTGCGCAGCAAAATTTTACGCTTCGTTCGTTGCAATTATTAAAAGCCTCCGCTGTAGACACAATAAAGTGACTCCAATTGCTATAAATACAAATGCCACGAGATCGCTAGTAATATTTTTCACTCATTTTTTCTCCTTCTGTGGCGTTCTGCCTTTCTCCATTTCCGAATCGGCAGACAGCAGACGAAGATTCAAGAAGATTCAAAATGCAGCGCGTTTCTTTAAATCGTCTGTTCCAAGATTTAATTTGATTGTTGTTGAAATACATTCAATATTTCTGGTTGGTCGATTCTTCTGGCTCACTCACAAGGGCATTATGGGCTGGATTCATTCAGTGGAATACTTGGCCCTGTTAGTAGGCGCTTGTCAAAGCTCCATCATATTCCACCGAATTTATGTGGACCGTGCAAATTTTCTGCTTTGGGTGCGCCGTTGCATATACCGGAATCCGAAATCTTCGGGAAACGGAAGAACTGAGGATTTCCAGGGAAATGGAGGGATATTTCCCGTGTGCTTTGTAATTTTCATCGGGATTTTATTCTGGATGCTTAGCACTGTCGCAATATTGAAGTTCCCGGGATACCTTCATCATACTTCATCCATAATTTCGGAGAATACAATGACGGGCAAAAGGATGCAGTTTTTCCTTCAGGAAATTCAAATTTACGAGAAATTCCAGGAGACATTCATCAAAATTTGGCTTCTCAGCTTTCTTATGCTTGCGGAGCAGCAGATGATGGGTACCCTCAGGTATATATTAAATAATATATACAAAATAGTAACTTGTATTTTTCTGTGCTCTACAATATTTTGCTTCAAAATTTATTTCTACATATTATGTATACAACATATAGGCAATTGACCCAATCAAAAAGCGGTAGCAAGAGACATTTCCTGACCTACAATGGCCTAGCAGTTGAATCCCGAGAGACAAATGACCAAATGTCGGACATGCTATTCTGGTTCGTCGCAGCCGGTGCGGCTCTACCCACCCTGAATATTGTTGGAGCGCTAACAACAGGCCTTCCCAAGTCCATTGTTGGCAGTGTCGGAGGTTTGGGATTGATGAAGTTATTCCTAAACGTTTTGGCACATAAGCAAGCATTGTCCACGGATGTTCTTGCGGATTGGGAAAGGATCAAAAGTCGGGATTTGTGGTCCAAGAAATGGCTTCAAGGTCGCCAGCCAATAAGCAGCGAAGTCGGTAACTTTGGGTTCGTTGACTATGGGCTGCAGTTAACTATCGGGAGTATGGCTTTGGACAACACCGTGAGCTTGTATTCAGCCCTGCGTGTTTTGTAGCCAGCATGAAGGGAAGGGTAAATTCAGGGGTTCAGGAAATCGATGGTAAAGGACAAACGTAAAAGGTCGCCTTGACATTGACAAATGTTAGACTAACGTAAGAAGCACTGTATAATGCAGAACATTCGCCCATGTTGATATATAGGTTTTTCCTTTCTTTTATCCATATATCTACACGGTTGTGAATATGCATATGCTGCAGCCAGTAAGAAAAAATGAAATAACAAAACTTCATTTCCAACAAAAACGTTGCTCTAACATGGATTTGTGATCTATCCCTGCATGTACATATAAATGCTGACCCTCAACTCTGAGGAGAAAACGGCTACGAAAATTCATTTGCAATTTGCTACTTATTATTATGCTTTCCCCACATTTTTCCAGTTCGTCATCCAGCGTAACGAAGAGGATGTGGACGATGGCACGGTGAACAGCCTTGGTTACTTCGTTAAATTTGAAACTATACGCCCGCCTCCATTTTTGGCTGTATGCAATTTTCACTGAATAAATATATTTTGCATGAATATAACATGCCAAATGTTTCTGAATTACGCTACAGTGGAGTCTCTATATAACAATTCTGTATTGAAGGGCAAAAAATATTGTTACCGGGAAATGTTGTTATATAGAATATTAAATACAGTCGACTCTCTCTATAACAGTCCCCTGTATAACAGTACTCTCGTTATAACAGCAGCAAAAAATACTCCCCTCA
>JAQGBT010005784.1:0-13673 GCA_034698585.1 Disparrhopalites patrizii
AAAAAAGGCAGAGTAAAAGGAAAGAAAAAAGAGAGAAATAAGGAGACAAAAGAAGAGCAAAAGGAAAGAAAAAAGAGCGAAAAGAAGAGAAATAAGGAGACAACAGAAAGAGACAAAAGAAGAGCAAAAGGAAAGAAAAAAGAGCGAAAAGAAGAGAAATATTGAATAAACAGAAAGAGGAAAAGGAGAGAGAAAAAAAAAGAGTAAAGAGACATAAAATGATAGGAAACTGAGAGCAATAGTAAAAGGAAGACCAAAAGCAAAGAAAAATAGATAGGAATACGAGAGAAAGGAGAGAAAGCGTAAAAATGGTAAAGCAAAAAATGAAGAGCAAAAACAAAGCCAAATGGTGAGGTAAAAGGCGAGAAAGTAAAGGCAAAAAACTAAAAAAAAAAAAAAGGAAATACAAACGGGAAGGCATAACGAGAGAAGCAAAATAAATGGGAGAGAGAAAAGAAAAGGAAAAAACTGAATGAAAACTGTTTCAAATGAAACCACCCTTTGTAAATACATAAGAAAGAGACAACAAAGAAAGGAACCACCCCTACAAAGAGAAACTTGGAACACGGATGCCAAGGAATGAAAGGTGGTAGGAAGCGCAAATGAAAAAGTCCATCTTAGAAGTCAAAACATCTGTCTTTGTAAAGTACATCCATTTGCCGGGTAAAAACGGGGAGATAAAAAAAAAACATAATCCGACATTCCAAACACGTTCCCCTTTTTTTCTTCTTGGGCAAAAGGACTTCACAGGTAATACACAAATATTCCCCTTTCTCTATCCACGTCTACAAAAAAAAAAAACCAGACTTGGCGGGAACAAATAAACTAAACTTTACCGTCCGGATTTATTTTAATGGGGTGCTTTCAAAAAAACATAAGATTCTCTCTCCCTTTACATATTTTTTTTTCTCCCTCCCATTTCGTACTTGAACTGAATAGTAAATTCTCTGTTACAAGAAATGTGTCATGTTTACAGACGAGCGCGGTCGTATATTTTTTTTCACCCCCCCAAAAAAAATACATAACACTAAAGGGTGATATAATTAATGGGGCCAGTACTTCTACTAAATACAGTGCAAAAATGAAGAAGATAATAAAAAGGGTTGAAAGAGGTGTTTTTTGTACACAATATTAAAAAAAAATGTAGTGGAAGCGTGCCAAGATCGGACACTGCAAAACTATGAGAAAAAAAAGGAGTTTTTGTTTACAGAGAAAAAATTTCAAAAGGGGGTAAATATTAGAGAGAAAAAAGAGAGACAGACAGACGTGCCAAATGTAGATTTTGTTATGTACAACTTACGCTCATCATCATCAGTTTTGTTACTTTTTTTTTTGCAATCCAGAGGACAACTTTTTTTTTTACATGCATCTCTCTATATTTTTTTGCTGTCAAGGTCTCGTTTATTTTATTTTTGTGAGAAAAATCAACGTTTGGGTTCAAAGGGAGGCATTATGGTATTTTTCGGTGTGAAAAAATGTGGGGGGAAAATTAACCAAAAATATCTTGGTTTGAGATTTTGCTGTTGCTAGAAAAAAAGGGTGATATATACAAAATTCAAGGGGAGGGCGGGAGATTTTGAATATTTACATGGATTCAAAATCGCAAAAAAGCGGCAATTTCCAGGTGCTTACTTATACCAAGGAATTGCCTTAAGGAGGGATTCTATTGGCAGAAATTTACAGAGGATTATTTACATGGCATTCATGTAGAAAATTATGGAAAAATGGCTGTCGGATGGATGAATTTGTGGGATTTGCTTTCCCTCCAAATGCTAATAACGGGTTCGCATGGAGAATTATATGTGAAAGGGTCTTAAAATTGATAACTGAAAAAAATTATTATTAAATAATTTATTATTAAAGAGTAAAAATTACTTTATAAATAACATTTCAAAAATAAATAATATTTTTTTTAAAAGTGCGAAATTGTGGATTTTAAAAGGGCGGCTCATATAAGCAAATTGCGGGGGGATTTTAAGAAATTCCTAGCATTTAGCAATGTGCTTAGTGATGTGCTTCAATTAGTAAGTATAAAAACTTGAATAAAATCGAGGAAAATATTAATTAAATATTATATGGATAAACAGTAAGGAAAAACATTAATTCAAACCATTTTGAGGCTTTAAAGAAAATGGCGGGGTATTCAAAGAAATCATGACATAAATCAGCAAAATCATAGAATTTAAAATGTATGCAAGTTCTGAGATGTGTGCTAGTTGGCTAAGGCCAAATTGGCAATTATTTAAATTTTTAAAAAATCCCCGAATTATTTTAAAGCACGGAAAATTTAACAATATCCCAGAAATGTCTTAAAACAGCACGAACAATTTAAGGAAATCTCCGAAATATTTTTAAAACACGAATTCGAAGAAATCCCGGAATTATTTTAAAACAACACAGAAAATGTTAAAATATCCCAGAGATATTTTAAAACAATGCGGAAATTTTAAACAAATCCCGGGAATACTTTTAAAACACGTATACTTTAAAGAAATTCCGGAATAATTTTAAAACAACGGAGAAAATTAAAAAATACCACCGAAATATTTTAAAACAACACGAATAATCTAAAGAAATCCGAGTATAATTTTAAAAAACACAGAAAAGTTAAAAATATTCCAGAAATATTTTAAAACCACGCGGAAAATTTAAAGAAATCCCGGAAATATTTTTAAGGCACAAGAATAATTTTTTAGAAATGGCGGAAATATTTTTTAAACACACGAATAATTTAAACAAATCCCGGAAATACTTTTAAAACACAAGAATAAATTTAAAAAATCTCAGGATTTTTTTAAACCACAGGAAAAACCTTAAAAGTTGTACTTAAACCTTAAATGTATCCCAAAAATTCCTTATCTTGCTGAAAATGACTAAAAAAGGGAATTATTGGTTTGAATAGCACGAAATTTAGAAAAGGGCCTTAGGTATACCTATATGTACTTGTTGTATTCAAACGATTCGTACAAAAACGCAAAAAAAAACAAAAATATTAATCATTTTTTAAACAAATATAAGTAAACCAAAAAAAATTCTGGGAAATTCAAAACACCCTGGGAAAGTTCGAAAAGAAAGGAATCGATTGCAACGGGCGGTGGCGACCATCTGTACAGATACGGAAGAGACTCGAGAGCGACAGAGATAGAGAGAGAGAGAGAGCGACAGAGCAGAAATGAAGAAAGAATGTATTATAATTAATTAAAAGTTAAAATGGATTCGGCATGAAAAAGATAACATATTTCGTAACTACTTGTTATACAGCACAATGTCCGGCAGCCAAATCCTTTCACAGGGCAGTCGAACCGAGTCCAGACCACCAAATTCCACCGGATCCCATACCAAAAGCTCGTCGAACCATTCCTGAAACAAAAAAAAATATAAAATAAAATAAAACCACACAAACTTAAATTGTACCAATAAAATTTGTTCTTTCGTAAATTCTCCCCAAAAAGATTCCAATCACTTTTTATCCCTTCAATTTGGCAAAAAGCCCTGGGATATTTCCTCTCCAGATTCCCCCCCCCCAAAGACTTTCTCCCATCAAACAAGCATCTGTGCCTTGTCCCATTGGCATTGCCTCCGATTTCCCCTGGACACAGACATATTTCTTCCTTTTTTGGGGGTATTAGAAGGAAATCTGTGGGGGAAGACTTGTACATAAATAATAGATAGGGAAAGGCCTTTCACGGGGATTGAATAAAATGTGGCGGAAGGAAAGTGGAGTGAAAGGGGAAAGAAAAGGGGACAAGTTCTTGACAACTCAGAATTTGTTCTGACTACCAAGGCAGCTTTCTTTACCATAAAAAGAAGGTAGGTGTCATTTGCACGACAGGGGATTTATATGTGTATTCCTTTTCAATGTCCGTATATGTATATGAGAGAGAGATTTAGCCCTTCTTCTACTCTGTATTGATTCAATGGCGCGGAAAAAGCAGATCAACTTTCACGGCCGGCCTGTTTATTTGAGAGGAAAACTTTTCTCAACACTTCTCAGCATCTCTTTTTCTCTTTTAACTTTTTCTCCCATATTTTCCCTTTCATTCTGTACATTGCTATCTCCTTTTCACTTTCTTTCTTTATGTATTTTCTCCTGCTCTCTTCTTCTGAAATTTTGTCTCTCTTTTCTCATTTTAATTCAACTTTTTTCGCGCTTTTCCTTCCACTCTCTCTTTCGCATTTTCTTCAATTCGCCCTCTTTTCCTTTCCAACTATGCTTATGCAGTTTTCGTCAATCTCTCTCGTTTTTCTCGGTAGAGTTTTAAGTCTTAAATCACTTTACTTCCGCTTTTTTGTTCACTATTCAGTCTCTTTGTATTTGTGTATCTTTCATTTTCGCGCGGTTTTTGTCATTTTCTTTTGAACCGATATTTGTACTCTACACTTCAGTGTTTTCGAGTGCATTTTATATTGCATTTTTATATTCCCTGATCAGTTATTCTCTTACTTTCTGTGCAGTTTTCGGTCTATTTCGCTTTTTTACTTATTTTTTAATGCGTTCTCACTACTTGTTCGCTTGTTCAATCACTTTCTCTTAGAATTTGTGCGTACTTTGTCTGTAAATTTCTCTGTCACTTTCTTTCAGAACTTCTCTATCAACTTCTTTACATATTTCTTACACTTTCTCTTTCCCGGTAATTTTCTCTTCGAATTACTCTGACACTTTCTCTTAAAATTTCTTGATAATTTTCTCTTCGAATTTTCCTGACACTTTCTCTTACTCGATAATTTTCTCTTTGAATTTCTCTGACACTTTCTCTTAAAATGTCTTGATTATTTTCGTTTCGAATTTCTTTGACACTGTCTTTTAAAATTTCTTTATAATTTTCTCTTCGAATTACTCGGACACTTTCTCTTTCTCGATAAATTTCTCTTTGAATTTCTCTGACACGTTCTCTTAATGTATTGATAATTTTCTCTTTCTCTGCCACTTTCTCTTAGAATTTCTCGATAATTTACTCTTCGAATTTCTTTGTTATTCTCCCTTTTTCTCTTCGAATTTCTTTGTTATTCTCGTTTTTTCTCCTCGAATTTGTTTGTTATTCTGTCTTCGAATTGCTCTATTACGTACTCCTAGAGCTTTTTTGTTACTTTCTCTGCAAATATCTCTATTACTTTCTCTTTCATTTTTCAATTTTGCTTTCACGTTTTTCGTACCAAAAAATCTGCTCTCGTACTTGCTTTTCATTTTCTTCCACGCCTTATGTGCTTTTCTCCATCAATGCATATCTACTTTCTCTTTTTTTCTGTCTCGCTTCCCGTATATAGTGGTTTTCACGTTCGTTTGTATTTTCTCCGTCTGCTTTCTTTTTTGTTCGCTTTCCCTTTTTCTTACATTTCTTTTCTACATTCTCCACTTATTAGCCTCTGCTTTCACTTCCACCTTCTCTTTTACTTTCTCTTCCATTTCTTGTTTTAATGCCCTCCCACCTTCTTTTTTACTTTTACTTCAAATTTCCCCTTTGCTTGCTCTTCCACGTTTTCTTGTACTTTCTCTTTATTTTTTCCGTAAAATCATGATGTTTTCCCCACTTTCTCCAGCCTTCATTTTCGCAGTATCTTAGGAAGAAAAGGCTCCTTTCTTCCTGCCCATATTATACGTTCAAACTAAATACACAGCCCTTCCATATCAAATCCTGCCCAAGCGTATTATGCTGCCACAATCCTTTGATATCACTCTCTTCCTTTTGGTTCAAAAGACTCTGACACGTCTTTTTCAAGTACGAAAGGCGTAGTAACAACCTCTCCTAACGTTGTCACGCTACTTGACTGCTTATATTCAGTGCCAAGGGAAGTGTGTAATTACCAGGTATGTACGATATAAAGGTGGCGGAAGGTTGGGGAAGCAAATATGTAATCGCTTGTCAAGAGAGAATTCTTTGGTCCTGTTCCTGTAATTAATGTGTAGATTTCAATTGACGTTATCTTTGAAGAACATTCCAAGAAAAAGGGCCGGAGCAGAGCAAAATGGGAAATGAAAGCGGGGAGAAAAGAGCCTTACGAATACAAGTGGAAATTGTGCTGCATGGGAAATTTTAAAGAACATTAAAAGGGCACTATTCATGGGTCCAAGATGGGAAAAATGATCCGACGCTGAATAGGAGATTACAAATGTGGCAAATGAAAATGTAGAATTCGAAGAATATCCAAAAGACGAGACGGGATTATGGCAAAAGGAAAACGTATTGAAAAGCAATACCAAACGAGCGGAAAGCAACGGAAGAAAGGGAGACAATACGCGGGAGGGAGAGATATGAGAACAATGAAAGAAAAAATAAAGAGCACAGGAAGACGAAAAGGGAACGAGACAAAATCCGGGACAAAATGGAAGAGTAATAAATGCATAAAATAAGCTGGAGAAAGTACAACTATAAAGAGAGAGAAAACAAACACGGGAAGAAGAAAAAGAAAACGAGCCAAATCAAAAATATACAGGAAAATAAAACCACGGAATTTAAACATAATAAGAAAAAAAGATATCCCGAAAAGAGAAAGCAAAATTAAAAACGGAAAAATAAGCAAATAGAAACAGAATACCCATGAAAACCAAAATTGAAGATCACAATTATTCAATGGCAACAGAAAAGCATCAATTTAAGGAAGTAAAATGAGAACCGAAATGTTTGGATGCAGACAGAGATCCAGCAGAAGCAGAAACAACAAAGAGACAGCGTATAGTTAGGGATGCAATAAAAAGAGAGAACAGAAAAGGAGACATTAAAAGGGGAGAGATAACACGAAAAGCCAAAAAAGGAGAGAAAACGAGACGACACACAAAGAGAGAAAAAGTACAGCGAAAACGAAAACAGACAACCAAAATAGCCAGCAAAAGGAGAACGACAACAAAACAGAAAGCAAAAGTGGAGAAACAACAAAAACGAAAGCAAAAGTAGAGCGACAACAAAAAGAAAGCAAAAGCAGAGAGACAACAAAAAAGAAAACAAAACTAGAGCGACAACAACAAGAAAGCAAAAGAAGAGACACAACAACAAGAAAGCAAAAGAAGAGACACAACAAAAAGAAAGCAAAAGTAGAGAGACAACAAAAAAGAACGTAAAAGTAGAGAGACAACAAAAATAAAGCAAAAGTAGAGAAACAACAAAAACGAAAGCAAATATAGAGTGCCGCCAAAAAATAAAGCAAAAGTAGAGCGACAACAAAAAGAAAGCAAAAGCAGCGAGAAAACAAAAAAGAAAGGAAAACTAGAGAGACAGCAAAAAAGAAAGCAAAAGTAGAGAGACAAAAATAAATCAAAAGTAGAAAGACAACAAAACAGCAAAATTACAGCGACAACAAAAGAGACAGCAATATTAGAGTGACAACAACAGAAAATACGAGACGTAGAGAAAGAAATGAGCTAGGCGAGAATAAAAAGTCAAAAACGCACGTAGTGAAAAAGAAAGTCGCGGAAAGACGAATCACACACGGCTGAATCAAAAAGGCGAGAAAAGTACACCAGCCCGGAAAAGCTCATTAGAGAAAAACTGAATGAAAAAAAAACTGAAAGACGAGGATAAATCCCAAAGCCAGTACGGTTATTCTCCCGAGAAAGGAAGAGATTACAACTCCCACACAAAGGCGGAAGAGAACGCGGGAAGAAATCAACAGGCAAGAGAAAGTGAAAAAATGGGTCCGATTTGGGGTGGGACGACAAGAAAATAAAAAATGGGCTACATGGAACGGAAAAAATGGGAAAGACTTGTGCCCGACATACAAACCAATAGACTGACTTTCACCGTGCTTTCACTGTGCTTTCCCCCTCTTAATTTTATGCCTTTCTCTCCCCCCCCAGTTTCCCGATTCCTTCAAGCTTTCTCCTGCCATAGTTTGACAGGAAAAGAAGAGACCTTCCCAAAGATATTAGGAACAGTCTCAACATTTAAGAGGGACCGCGACCACATGACTCAATTGGCTTGTTGGGGGAGGCCTACTTTTCCAAATAAAAACTAATTGGATCCCATGGCCTTGCCCAAAAAGTCGCCTGCTGCTTAAGGGCTCTCAAAAAAACACTTGAAGAAATAGAGCTGTTACAACAACCAAATAAAAGTAAATTCCTTTTGATCTTTTTCCACGCAAAAGCCATCAAATTTTGTAATGGAAATCCAATCGTTTTTTGGGGGGTTCCTCAATTTTTCATTGGAACTTGGGTCTTTAGGCACACGGGGAGACGTATAAAAAGGGAAAGACACATAAAAAATAATTGTAGGGAAGGAATCACCCGGAGAAAGTTGGGGCACTAATGGTCACTCTTGTAATGGACTTTGAATTTTTTATAATGGTCCTTAGCTAGACCCGGAGGGTCTTATAAGGGTTTTTACCCGGGATTTTGCCATTGTCTGGAGGATATAAGGTCCTTTTATGGAGGAAGAGGCGTAAAAGGGAAAGTCAACGGCAAAGGAGGTGAAATTCTGGGGCTATTATAGTGGAGTCATGTACGAAAAAAGATGGAACTATTATTTATAAAAGTGAAAAAAATATGTAGAAATGTAAAACGAATGAAGGAAAGCATAAAGCCGAATAGCATATAATGCGAAAGGTGCAGAACAGAAACATAAAGGAGGTGGAAGCCTTAGAAAGAATTTAGAATAAAAAACATTCGCTAACAAGATGAAAGGATAAACAAAAAATAAAAACGGAGGCGGCAAGAGACAGAATAAAAGGAAAATTTAATACAAAAAAATAACGCAATTTTAAAGCATCAAAAGACACATCTGTTAATCGGATTACGATAGAAAATAAACAACACAAAACGCTGAATAAACAGGAAAAAAGTGAAAATAAGAGTCAAGAGAAATACACAAATGATAAACAAAGCTTCGAACAATAACCTTTAAATTGTGTACATAAAATAAAGAAAAAGAATTTCCAAAATTAAACTATATGAAGCATCCAAAATTAGTAACGCGGAGCGGTAAATAAGAAATAATAAGTCGTCAGATATAAATATTATATTCTGCAAATAAGGCAAGTACACAGTAAGCTGCAAAAAGAGCAAAACAATCTACAAAAATAGGAAATCAAAAAACTTTAATTATAAATTAAATTAGATTAAATTAAATTTGCATGAATAAAAACAGACAATAACTGCTCAAATTAGCAGAAGACGAATATTACATTTAGTCCGAAAATATTAGCACAACAAACAATAGCAAGAAAAGACACGAGTAAATTGCAAATTTAGACAGATGAGAAAATCGTGAAATTTAGTCCAAGAGTAAATTGAAAAAATACTAAGCTATGAAAAACACGGAAGGGAAAGCAGTAAAAAGAAAACCAGCTGAATTTACACGTAAAGTGTTGCAAAAATTCGACAATCTTCACAACGTTTCAACACGAGAAGAGAAAGCAAAGGAAGCCAAAGGGAAAGCAAATGAAGGAAAAGAGAAAGTAAAGAAAGACAAAAAGATTGCATACGAAGGCAAAGAGCAAGCAAAGAAAGGTAAAGAAAAGCAAAGGAAAGCAAAGAGAAAGCAAAGAAAGGTAAGCAGAAAGCAAAGGAAGGCAAAGGAATGCAAAAAGAGAAAGCAAAGAAAGGCTAAAAGAGAAAGTAGAGAAAGTCAAAGAGAGAGCATTAAAGGAAAACAAAATTAAAGCAAAGCAAGACAAAGCAAAGAAGGACAAACAGAAAGCAAAGAAAAGCAAAGAAAAACAAAGTGAAAGTAAAAGAAGCCAAAGACAAAGCAAAAGAAGGCAAAGGGAAAGTAAAGAAGTACTAAGAGAACTAGAAGGCATCGAATTCGAAAACAAACGTTGGAAAAGACAGAGACGAAATAATAAACTCCGAGAAAATCAGTAGAACAAATGCAAAAATAAGAAAATTGCAGAAGCGTGAAAAGTAGACGTGCAGAGCTCAAAAAGTGAAAGAAAAAGAAAATTTAAGAAAGAACAGATAAAAGTATAAGTAGACCGAATTTCCCCCGGAATTTTTCGGCCATTTCCCCTCAACCCATGTTTTAGTAATGGTAAAAAAGGGAAGGAGAAAAAACGGATAGAGCTAAGGGAATGTGACATCCTTTGTGACTCCATTGAAGAGTGGAATGAAAAGACAGGAGAATGTCATTAGAACGTATGAAGAAACTCTTCGGGCACCGCCACCTGCGTTTGACTGCAATTGCCTTTTTTTTTTTTATAGTGCATGCGTTTTTTTTTTCAACTGCGGAAATTGTCCCATTATTGTAACCCTTCTTTATTGATTGCATTGGAGGTGACATCGGAAATCCCATGATCGGATTTCCACTTTCACCCCGCCAGTATCCTTTCCCCTTTCTGACCATTCACTTTTATAGGATTCGGAGAGAGAGATATTTTCGAGGATATTAGCCTTAATCCTACTTAACAGTCACTTGCCATGAGGGAAGCTCTACCCTTTTTTTTTAGGACTTTTCTGCCCCCAAAAGTGCATCCGAACCCCCAAAAAATGGCGGTACTTTTAGTTAAGTCCCGATAAATCACATGTGCAATCTGTGGCCACATGAAAAACAATTTCAAAATGTCCCACGCACTTTCCAAGAGTTTCTGGATTGACCTCAGCAAATTCTTGAATGACAGGGAGTTTTATTTTCAAAGGGTAAGCCATAAAATAACAGTATTTGTGGGGCTTTGGTATTCAATCCGGGGAATAAATAGGGCATAAATACATACATGAATGTTTTGGTGGCATTTGACTTTGAATGTGAAAAATGCCGTCAATAAAATATGGGGGAAAATGACTTGAAATATTTCTTGGCTGTCCCCAGAAAAACGTGGGCCAATTTCCAATTCAAACTATGTCACGGGAGAATTAGATTTTGTTTTGGGGAGAATTTCTCTTGGGACATGATTCGGGGAAAAAGAAAGTTGACGGCGAGAATGCAAAAGAACGGACCGAGGACGGGGTAAGAATAAAGACATTTTTAAAGAAAGATAAAACAGGAAGAGGAGTTCCATGAGAAAATGAAGAGTGAAAGTTGGGAATTTGGAGGAGATTTGGGAAGGTGACAAATTAAAAGATAAAAGGAAGAGATTAAAGAGAAAAACTCCAGCAGTGATTGCGGAGAGGAGATAACAGAGAAAATTAGATGGGAAAATGAGGGATAAGAAATTAACTAGGTTAAAAACAATGTTAAGAGAAAAGAATAACAATTAGATGAAAACGCGGATTGTTAAGCAAAAAGAGAACATTTAGCAAAAACCAGGGAAAGCTGAGGAAAGAAAAATAAATACATATATACAGAAACGTGTTAGTGAAGTGACAGGCAAATGAGAAAGCTGATAGATATATCTGAGTAACAAAGCAAGAGAAAGCAGATGGAAATACAAAGGATTTACAAACACACATACATTTTAAACAAAAGAGGGATACATCAGATAAAGTTGAAAAGTAGATAGAAAGTTATAAAAGGAAGAAAGGTGAAAGAGAAAAGACAAAATAAGAAAGTAGAAATACCAACGAAATACTTGAAAGGGAAAACAAAAATAATAAGGAGAAAGTTAAAAAAAATTACATAAAAAGGAGAAGATTAAAAAAACAATGGAAATAAAATGGGAAAAGTATGTGAGAAAACAGAAAAAGAAAAGGTTGAAAGAGAAAACAGAAGTCCAAAGGAGACAGTTGAAGAAAAAGCTAAATTAATAAGGAGAAAGTTGAAGAAGAAAGCTAAAATAATGAGAAAGTTGAAGAAGAAAGCTAAAATAATAAGGAAAAAGGTAAAAAAAGAAAATTTAAATCAAAAGGAGAAGGTTAAAAAATGAAAAAGCCTAAGAAAAAACAAAAATAAAAAGGAAAACGTGGAACGAGAAAATAGAAAGCCAAAGGAGGCAATTGAAGGAAAAAAATGATCAAGGGAAAGTAGAAAATATAGGTACAGCAAAAGGAAACGGTAAAAAAGAAAAATAAAGAAAGGAAAACGTACAAACGAAAACATATACAAAGGAAAAAGTTGAAGGAGAAAACAGAAATCCAAAGGAGGCAGTTGACGGGGGAAAATAATAAGGAGAGAGTTAAAAAAGAAAATTTAAATCAAAAGGAGGAGGTTAAAAAGAAATGGCAAAATTATAAGCAAAAACAGAAATTAAAATAAAAAAATTGAAAACCAAACCGAAAGTTAAGAGAAGAGAAAGTTAAAAGTGAAAGCCATGCAGAGAGAAATTGAGAGAGATAACGTAAAAATGAAAAACTGAGATCGTGACTACAAGCTAAAGGGACATAAAATAGGGATCAAAATTTTAAACACAAGAGCAGAAGGTGCGGGTGAAAAATGAAAAGAGAAAGCGAAAGGTCCCCACAATTTGTTTCGTCCGTGTAACAATAAATTTTCTCCCACTTCGCAATACCACAACAGGAGATCCATAACTCGGACGTGATCTGTTTGTGAAAGTAAAATAGGGAAGAACAACCGAAAAAAAGATGAGAAAGTCGGAAGAAGTTTAAGAGGTTCCAAAGAGGATGATAAAAGGGACGTGGCGCGGGAGAAAGCAGAATAAGAATAAGTTCAAAATGTATAAAAAAAATCGGAAAACAAGTTGTGGCTAGGTGAAAGCTGGGAACATCTCCTTTCTCTTTGGCCTCTCTCTCTGTCTCACTTTCTCTCTCTCTCTTTGTGTCCCTCTCAAGGTTCTTCTGGGATTTCCCCGCCACCAAAATCTTTCGCCCGTGCTTTCTTCCACGGTTTCCCCTGGCTTCTAACACCACACACGTATGTATGGGTAGGCCTAATAAACACATGGCTGGATATGACAATGGGGAAAGTCCTATCCTAAAATAGGGGACAGCCTCAGAATGGAAAAACTTATGCAATACCAGGGGTAACTTATATAAAAAGAGAGAAAGGGTTGAGGTAGCTTTGGAGGGGAATTTAAGCCCTCGTAATGGAATTTAGTAGCTTGACTCCTTCAAATCCGCTTCCTTGGTCAATGAGTGTGAGGCGGTTGGGAATCTGATCAAAGTCTAAGCTAAAGATAGCTACTTTCACATTCTCCCTAGTATTATTTCTCTCCCTCTTTTATTTTTTGTCTTCCCATAATACTTTGTCTCCTGGCTTGCCCATCGCTTTCCTTTTACTATTTCGGCTTTATTTTCATCTCGTTTTGATTGTCCGTTGAGTTTCCCAATCGAGTTTTCTCTTCCCATTTTTATGCTCCGAGTTTTCTTTGTCTCTTTCTGGTTCAGTTTTACGGGGAATATTTCTGTAAATGTTTTGCTTTTGGTCCCTCTATTTTGTTTTGCCTATGTTTTTGTATCTCTATTGTGATGTTCTTCTTTCTGTCTCAATCGTCCCAGATTTTTCTATATTTCGTTCTACTATTTCTTTGTTTCTGCTGCTCTCGTTTTTCTGTCTTCTTGGGACTTTCTCTCTCTTATTTTGCCTCTTGTTGTCTCTTTCTTTCTTTAATTTTGCCTCTTGTTGTCTCTTTCTTTCTTTAATTTTGCCTCTTGTTGTCTCTTTCTCTCTTTAATTTTGCCTCTTGTTGTCTTTTTCTCTCTTCATTTTTGTCTCTTGTTGTCTATATATATTTGTCGGTTTCTTATTGTCCCTATTTTTGTCTGCTTTTTATTGTCTGTGTTCTTGTCTGTTTGTCTCTTTTTTCTGTCTCTTGTGGACTCTATTTTTGTCATTATTTTTGTCTGTTTGTCTCTTTTTTCTGTCTCTTGTGGACTCTATTTTTGTCATTATTTTTGTCTGTTTGTCTCTTTTTTC